>CAUYQV010045341.1:0-103133 GCA_963574575.1 Galagoides demidoff
GCCAGCATGTGCGGTAGAATGTTGGGGTCAGCCCTGGGGATGTAAAGTTCTTCCAGGCCCCCTTCTGCACACGCTCTTGGAAAGAACTAGACAGAGAGCGCTCTCTTTCATCTTGCCCAATACATCCCTGCCCCCTCCGCTCCATGCTTAGAGACCTCCATGCTGTTATTCTGGCTTCTCAACCTGCTAAATCTTTGCCCTGAAAAATGCACCTCCGGCAATCTCAACAAATGCTCTGAGGCTTGGCACCACCCCCCTCCAGGAGCTTCTCGGGTAGCTGCCTCCTCTCTCAGCTCCTTTCTGCTTCTTCCTTTACACTGAGCACACTTTCATCCTGCTGGGCAATGTGAAGTCCACTGCCAGAGACAGAAACAAAGACAATGAATGAGCATGGCAAGAGGGCAGCGCCTATGGCTCAAAGGAGTAGGGCGCTGGCTCCATATGACAGAGGTGGTGAGTTCAAACCCAGTCCCAGCCAAAAACTGCAAAAAAAAAAAAAAAAAAAAGAAACATGGCAAGTTTTGTATGAACATACAAAGAAAACTGTGATTTCTTATTAAGATGGGGTCTGACAAGCTCAAAGGAGCCATTTTTTCTAATTTTGTTACTGTGAAATATTACACATGCAATTAATAATAGCTAACATTTATCGAGCACTGTTCCATTTGCTTTCCATGACTTCATCTAGGTAAGCCTCAGACCAAACCCAAGAGGTAGGTACCGTTGTTATCCTTATTTTTGAGACCAAAGTTAATCTCCAGATACTAAGCACACAGCTAGAGAGTACTTGAGCCAGAATTTAAATCCAGATTGCTTAACTTACCTCAGAGCCTCCCTCATAATCGCTATAGTGAAAGTTCTCCCCTATAAGGAACAGAAAGTAAAATAATAAACTTTCCGTTCTTGCCAGAAAGTTTCATCCGATTGTAATCTTTGCCACCATTTCTTCAGATTTTTCAAAGGCATAAAGCAACATGGCCAGGCTGGGCACAGCGGCTCACATCTGTAATCCTAGCACTCTGGGAGGCCAAGGTGGGTGGACTGCTTGAGCTCAGGAGTTCAAGACCAGCCTGAGCAAGAGCAAAACCCTGTCCTTACTAAAAAGAGAAAAACTAGCCAGGCATTGTGGGGAGCGCCTATAGTCCTAGCTACTGGGGAGGCTGAAATAAGAGGATCCCTTGAGCCCAGGAGTTTGAGGTTGCTGTGAGCTGTGACTCCACAGCACTCTACTGAGGGTAACAAAGTAAAACTCTGTCTCAAGACAAACAAAAACAAAAATAAAAACACCAATATGGACGTTCTAAATGCAATATTGTATCCAGGATTGAACCCTGAAACAGAGAAAAGGGCATTTGTGGAAAAACTGGTGAAATCCAAATAAAATCTAATGTTTAGTTCTAGCAACATTAATTTCCTGGGTTTGATGGACGTGTTATGGCTACATCTTATGTCAACACAAGGGAAAAGCGGGCGAAGGGTGTAGGGGACTCTCTAGACAGCATTTGCAATTTTTCCATAAACCCAAAATTCTTCCAAAATAAGAAGACATTGATTAAAAGTATCTGGGCACAGCGGCAGAGGAGGGATGTAGTAGTTCCAACTGCTCAGGAGGAATGTTCGAGCCCAGGAGTTGAGGCTGTAGTGTGCTGTGATCCTGTTGAATGGCCACTGCTCTCTCTAGCCTGGGAGACATAGTGAGACTCCCGTCTCTTAAAAACAAACCTACAAACAAACCACCAACAATACCGTGAATATGAAACCTCACGGAGGCCCCTCCCGAGGTAATCTTTATTCTGAGTTTTCAACACTCTCAGGGCCTTTACGGTCAGGGGTGTGAGTATTGCTAAAGATCCCTATTCCATGCTCACACGCTCATCAGACACCCAGCCCACAGGCTTAGGGCCACTAGTGGCCCCCAGAGGAGGCCACGCCCTCCCTGCAGTCCCTTTCAGTCAACCCTCCCTGAACTATGCACCGCCCACCCACGTGAAAACAGCCGGCCAGCATTTCCCTGGGCTTGAGGACAAAGGAGAGCTCTGGGAGTTGTCAGCTTTCATACGGTCTAGGTCAGCAGACAAGAGACCCCAGCACAGCCATTTTCTGTAGGAGAGATAATATTCTGCCCTATGGTGTTCTGAGAGGTGGAGCTCCCCCTGAAAGCCGGGAAAGCTCTCTATTTACTCAGCGCTGGAGCTGTGTACCCAGGCCACAACCCCACCCTAGACAGCCCAGCCCTGGGACAAGGGATGGTCCACAGCTCTGGGGCTCTGGGTACTTCCCAGTCTCTAAAGGTCATTAGAATGGTGACAGCTCTGAGATCTTATTCATCTGTTTATTTAAATATTTGTTTCCCTCATTGACTGTTTATAAAGGTAACTGTGAGGATAAAGGTTCACAGAGGATCTCAAAAAGGAGTCAAGAGTCCATGGGGGTGAAGTGGGGAGCCCTTGGACCTGGTGAAGGCCATGTGTGGCTGTCCATGTCCTGAAGGCAAAGTGAAAGGACAGGGTAGGGCCTGGCCAGAGTTTCTGGGCCTTGGCCAAAATAAATAGGCCTATCTTTTGGTCTTTGACCTGCAGACACTGTTCTTTATTAGGGAAAAACAGACCCTCCAGTTCGGGGATTCCTGACAGGCGATGAGGGAAAAAGTCAAGTTCAGCTCCCCCAGGGAAATGGTCTCAGTACCATGAATGCTAATATTAGATCCAGAGGTAGAAAGATTCCCAGCAGGAGCTACTTTCAGTTTTTCTTAAATTAGCCCCCCAGGCTTGGTGCCTGTGGCTCAAGAGGCTAAGGTGCCAGCCACATACATCTGAGCTGGGGGGTTCGAATCCAGCCCAGGCCAGCCAAACAAGGAAAGCCACAACCAAAAAATAGCCAGGCACTGTGGTGGACACCTGTGGTCCCAGCTACTCAGGAGGCTGAGGCAGGAGAATCGCTTAAGCCCAGGAGTTGGAGGTTGCTGTGAACTTGATGCCACCGCGCTCTACCCAGGGCGACAGCTTGAGGCTCTGTCTCCCAAAATTAATAATAATAATAAAATAAATAAAATTAGCACCCCCAGCAGACAACATCCACAGAAGAAAACACTGGAATGGGGAGGCAGAGGAAGAGTGCAGACACAGGTCTTCTGTTACCTCACTCCAAGTTTTGAAATCTTCCAACTCTAACCTGTAAGGCAAAGACACTTGTATTAGTGCTTGGGGAAATATTGGCAGTAATAAATTCTTGTTTTCTCTACTAATTCACTTAATTTCTTTTGAAATTTCTATGAAGTCTGCTGGATTATGAAATGAGATTTTTTTTTTCCTTTTTGAGACAGAGTCTCTATATACCCTCAGTAAAGTGCTATGGCGTCACAGCTCACAGCAACCTCAAACTCTTGGGCTTAAGCAATTCTCTTGCCTCAGCCTCTCAAGTAGCTGGAACTACAGGCGCCCACCACAAAGCCCGGCTATTTTTTGTAGCTGTCATTGTTGTTTAGCTGGCCTGGGCTGGGTTCAAACCTACCAGCCTCGGTGTAGGTGGCTGGTGCCATAACCACTGTGCTATGGGTGCCACGCCTGAAATGAGATTCTTAATATAGACACCATAACATTTTTATTTTTGTTTTTTGAGACAGAGTCTCACTATGTCACCCTTGGTAGAGTACCGTGGCATCACAGCTCACAGAAACCTCAAACTCTTGGGCTTAAGCGATTCTCTTGCCTCAGCCTCTCAGGTAGCTGGGACTACAGGTACCCGCCACAATGCCCAGCTATTTTTTGATTATAGTTGTCATTGTTGTTTGGCAGGTCCAGGCTGGGTTCAAACCCGCCAGCCCCAGTATAGGTGGCCGGCACCCTAACCACTGAGCTACCTGCACCAAGCCCATCATAACGCTTTAAAGAAGAATCTTATAGTATAATATCATGATTTTATAATAACATAAAGCTTATAGTGCAATATCTTGATTTTATAATAGCAATAAAGCTAAGTCATGCAGTTCTGCTTTCTTGAAACAAAACAAAAACTTTTTTCAGTTTTAATAACAGGACCATCCTTGTTTATGTTTTCAAGTAGAAAAAAAAATCACTTCATGCAGTGATGTTTGGTCCAAAGAACTGTGGACTGGGAGCTGGAGGACCTGCGCCAGGTCAGCTGTGACCATCTGGTTGACAGTGGGCCTTAATCTCCTCTTCTGGGAATAAGAAGTGACTCTTTATATGAACCTGTAATCAATGATATTCATCAAGCTGGAGAGAAAAGTGGGTATATGCTAATATAAACCCACATGACAATAATATATATTTAATACACATAATGTAATCAAGAGGGCATTGTGATTAATGATATTAAGTGAGAAATGTTGGTATCCTAGGTTATTAGCAGAAAAAATTCCCTCTTCTGCAAGATTAATGACTAACCTTGAAACTGGTTGAATATTTATGGGATATTTGCCTTCCTAACGAAAAGAGTTTCTGTGTTTTGTTCTGAATGATTTTTTAAAAAGGAATTTAAACAACTGAACCTGGTAATTTGTCTCAGTGTCTAAAGCACCTAAGAGGAAGCAAACTATTCCTTTCTTCTAATCCACTGCTACCTTTGCTTTTAATCCAATTGCATGGGGCACAAAGGGCATGGATTTAGATAAGAGCCAGTTCTGGCCTGGCCGCCTACCAGCTCTGTGCAGGGCAAATTCCCTTCTGAGCACCAGGCTCTTTGCCCATCAAATGAGGACAATAATAATGGTTAGAGCTAGCGTACGTGAGAAGTACTTTATGAGGTGAAAAGAATGCTAATGATGATCACACATTCACAGTGTCATATTCATAAGACACAAAGTGTGAATACTAAGCAACTGATTCATTTCCTACAACTAAATGCAGCCGCATGGAAGAATCATATATAAACATGATGGTGAGAGAAAGAAGCCAGACATAAAAAAGTAGATTCTTGGCTAAGGCACCAGCCACATACACCTAAGGTGGCAGGTTTGAATCCAGCCCAGGCCCGCCAAACAACAATGATGGCTGCAACCAAAAAATGGCCAGGCGTTGTGGCGGGCGCCTGTGGTCCCAGCTACTTGGGAGGCTGAGGCAGGAGACTCGCTTGAGCCCAGGAGTTCCATGGAGGTTGCTATGAGCTGTGATGCCATGGCACTCTACCCAGGAGGATAGCTTGAGGCTCTGTCTCAAAAAAAAAAAAAAAAAAAGAAGAGAAACTTCTACTAGTACATGTGGTGCATGTCTGGTCTATGAAAATTAGGATTAGGTCAACTTAAGGAGGTGGTCAATGTAGGGAGGTGGTCAACTATGGAGGTTCTACAGATTAAAACAGACTACAAATCTCCTACCATTAAAACAGCATGGCATTCCATATGAATGCTATGTTAATGGAACAGTAATCAAAATACAGGAGACCCAATTGCATGTGGCACTCTATCTCAAATCACTGACAGAAATATGGGCATTTGGGCAAGAGGGCAGAGCAAGATGGCCAGGTAGAAACATTCAGCAATTGTCCATCCAAACAAATACAATATCAAACACCTAAGGATGTCTGATATCCACATAAGGATGCACCTTCAAAAGAACCAAAAACAAGGTAAATACACTACCTGATTTTAACATTCTATCAAGAGACACTGAAGAGGGCAGAAAGGACAATCTTACATTCCCTATGCCACTGTTCCCCCATCTCAACACAGTGCCAAGCCCAATGGAGAGAAAAAGTGTGTCCAGGGGAGAGTAAAGTGATTGTGGGACTGTGCATTGAAACTCCCACTGCATAGAACACTGCACAGGACAGAATTCTGAAGGTGCCCACGGTGGAAGCATTTAGACCAGCCAGTAGGAAGATACTATTCCTCATCTATCATATATGCAAAATTTAGACAGCCTGATTACAATTTCTATAGGAAAACAGGTCCACTTCTCACACTTCATTAGAGGAATTGCAAAATAGTACAAACACAGAGATTGGGAATTGGTCAGTATCTAACAAAACTATACATGTATTTACCCCACAATAGTGGGAATTTATCCTGATTGCACCCCTCCAACAAAAAGTAAATATGCATAAAAATATCCATTGAAGAATTATGTGTAAAAGCCACTGAAATGTTCAAGCTTAGGAGTTTGGTTGAATAAATTATGGTATGTGCAAATAATGTATGCCATAGAGTACTATACAGCTGTTTCTAAAAACAGACTGAGGATTTCTATGAATTTCATTTATGAGGGAATTTTTAGAATATATTGTTAAGTTAAAAAAGCATACATAGGTCAAGCATCCGTATTTCAAAACTCCAAAATTCAGAATATTCAAGTGCCAACAGTAGTAGAAAATTATATGCTTGACATGTTATTTTTTCACCGGCCACATTAAAAAGTATGGTATGCCACACTTTTACTATTTACAAGTGCAAAAAACACTATTAAGAAGTACACACATGTGCGGCTTGGCACCCATAGCACAGTGGTTATGGCGCCAGCCACATATAGCAAGGCTGGCAGGTTCACTGGTGGGTTCGAACACAGCCTGGGCCAGCTGAACAACAATGACAACTGCAACCAAAAACAGCCAGGTGTTGTGGCAGGCGCCTGTAGTCCCAGTTACTCGGGAGGCTGAGGCAAGAGAATCCTTAAGCCCAGGAGTTTGAGGTTGCCGTGAGCTGACACCACAGCACTCTACCAAGAGTGACATAGTAAGACTCTGTCTCAGAAAAAAGTATGTATGTGTGAATAATTGTAAGAAAGTAACTGCTACCTGTTGCGTATAAATGCAGAGTCAGGAATGATGATAATGCCAAATAATCCTAAGACTGTCCACATGATGGCCAAGAAAGTGACATCTTTGCTGTCTGATGGCTCAATATAATAATTTTGTTTCATGAACAAAATTATTAACAATATTGTATAGGCTATTCTGTAAGGGTGATGAAACAAATGAACTTTATGTTTAGATTTGAGTCCCCATTCTCCAACATTTCATGTATACGCAAATATTCTAAAATCCAAGAAAGACTAAAATCTGAAACACTTCCAATCCCAAGAATTTTTAGATAAGGAATACTCAACCAATTTTAGCTTCCCAGGAAAAAAGAAAGGGAATTAGAAAAAATTTATGCGCTTATTTTTGAAAAAGAAACAGAAAGTAAAAACTGGATGGGGACAGGATGAAGTGAAAGTAGTTAAGGGGAAAAGTGGTATTTCTCTGAGTAAACTTTGGGAAAACATCTCCAACAAATAAAAATCACCAAGGATCAGAGGAAAAAATCTCAAACTGAACTAAAATACAAACGTACCCATAATATATATATTTCAAAAGAAGAATGAGACAAAGAAAGACAAGATAATGCAAGTAATGTCTGAACACGAAATCACTCTAAGAGGCAAAAAAAAAAAAAAAAATCGCAAATATTAAACCCTGTTTTTTTGGGTTTTTTTTTTTTAACTCTCTTAATAGTAATATGATTAGCAACTCTGAAAGTGCTTTATGTGGATTTGGATTTAGCAAACGTGTTGATGATATTGGGCTCCAGGATTCTTACTGTAGAAGAAGTATACAAAAGGCAAATGAGGGAAGCAAGGAAAAACCCTAGGGAGTTGAACTGGAACCAATACCTAGAATATAAATGTTTATTAGATCTAACCACTGAAAGGGTCTACACTCGATGAGCAGCACCATAAAAAGCACAACTAGGACCCATTACTACAGTTTCTAAATACCATTCCCCACTAGTAAGTAAGGAATTCCAGAGTTGGATGAGAGACTCTTTCTTATATAAAGAGTTGATTCTAAATACAGGATAAGAAAGATATGAGATGAGCTTATAACGTCTTTAAATATCAGAAAAAAATAAATGCTCAAAATCACTATCTTTTTAATATTAGGCTTTCACTAGCTTAAAGGTGCTCCCAGTGACCAAATCTGGAACTATATGAAGTTCATTACGAACAGTAATTAAGGCTCGGCGCCTGTGGCTCAAGTGGCTAAGGTGCCAGCCACATATACCTGAGCTGGCGGGTTTGAATCCAGCCCAGGCCCGCCAAACAACAATGACACCTGCAACCAAAAAATAGCCAGGTGTTGGGGTGGTGGGGTGAGTGCCTGTAGTCCCAGCTACTTGGGAGGTGGAGGCAGGAGACTCACTTGAGCCCAGGAGTTGGAGGTTGCTATGAGCTGTGATGCCATAGCACTCTGCCCAGGGCGACAACTTGAGGCTCTGTCTCAAAAAAAAAAAGAACAGTAATAAAGGGCAGCGCCCGTGGCTCAAAAGGGTAGGAGGCCGGCCCCATATGCTGGAGGTGGCAGGTTCAAACCCAGCTCCGCCCCCCCCCCAAAAAAGAACAGTAATAAACTATAATCCATTAACTAAAAAGAATTCATACCAATGACTGTCAGGTAGGAAGAGATGACTGATAGGTAACAAACACACACACACAGAGGGATGGATGACACATGGATAAAAAATACAGACACGGAAACATAAATTTTAAAATACAATACAATACCTAAGCAGCTACACATCTTAACGACAGGCATACATTTTCAGAAATGTTGTCATTAGTTGGTTTCATCATTGTGGGCATGTCATAAAGTGTACTTACACAAACCTAGATGATACAGCCTATGCTCCTAGGCTACAAATCTGCACAGCCTATTACTATACTGAGTACTAAAGGAAACTGTAACACAGTGCTAAGTATTTGTGTATCCAAACATATCTAAACATAAAAAAAGGTACAGGAAAGGTAGGATATTATAATTTTACAGGACAACGACCACATATGCATCTTTATACAGCCTATGACTATGTGTGTACACACACATACACACTATACACGTATATCACACACACATATATATACATGTATTTGGTCTTTGTCCCTGGTTCTTGGCAGAGAGTTCCTAACATCCTTCGAATTTGAGTGATAAAAATACCTTTTGGCAGGGTGTGGTGGCTCATGCCCACAATCCTACCACTCTGGGAGGCTAAGACAGGAGAATCACTTGAGCTCAGGAGCTGGAGACCAGATGGAGCAAAAATGAAACCCCATCTCTAACAAAAATAAAAAAAGTTAGCTGGGCTTGATGGCAGGTACCTGTACTCCTAGCTACTCAAGATGCCAGGGTGCAATGAGCCACTGCATTCAGGAGCTTTAAAAAAAAAAAAAAAAGTGGCTCGGCGCCTGTGGCTCAATCGGCTAAGGCGCCAGCCACGTACACCCAGGGTGGTGGGTTCGAATCCCCAGCCCGGGCCCGCCAAACAACAATGATGGCTGCAACCAAAAAATGGCCGGGCGTTGTGGTGGGCACCTGTGGTCCCAGCGACTTGGGAGGCGGAGGCAGGAGACTAGCTTGAGCCCTGGAGTTGGAGGTTGCTATGAGCTGTGATGCCATGGCACTCTACTCAGGGGGATAGCTTGAGGCTCCGTCTCAAAAAAAAAAAAAATAATGCCACTTGATTTGCATTTACAGTTCAACACTTTTAACTCTTGAATGAACTGTATGTAAGATTCTGTTGAGCCCTATATTTTGTAGAGAAAGGGCCTGCAGTTTTATTAGTTAAGCATTTTGTTTCCAGGCATTGGAGCAAGAGGATTTCTGATTAAATAATGCTGACTTTTGAGTCAGCACAGAATCCTGCTTCTAGAATATTGCTATGCCCACCATAAATGAATATAACATATGGTGTGTCAATAAAATATTTAAAGTCCTGGACTTTTCATTCAGCTTACAGAACAAGTTTTGTTTCTGATTTGCTAATGCATATTTACCTAATAATTATCTGAATATATGATATAATGTGAATTTAGACTTGCTTTCATTATAACCTGGTTGTGAGGCTGTGGGAGAGAAGATATCTCTAGACACTGCTCACCACTCTGACCTCCTTGATCTGATCAACAAAATAAAACAAACAAACAAAAAAATAAGAGTTTTCCCAAATGTGGCCCCCATAAGTGTAAATAAGTGCTTCTGTGAAATCTTTAATATGATAAATCACCTCCAAGTCTTTTAGGAGAAAATAGTAGATGTATGTTTTTGTCCTTAAGAAAACTATTCTCTGAATTTATGTTTTTCAAAAATCATCTTTGCTTTCTGCAAAACAGTAGTACCAAAAATAATCAGCTCAACAAAAAAAATGCATACTTCAAGGTGTAAAGGAAGCGTTTCATAAATAAACAACATTTGAGTGATACGTGAACATCCTGATTAAAATTTTAAATGAACAAAGAAATCAAAGGGCAGCATCACTTTACAAGAAATCTCAAAACATAATAACAAGGATTAGAATTAAATTTTACAACTACATTTTAAGAAAAAGATACAAGAAATGGAATTTAGTTCCATACAGCTTAATGATTTGAATATACTCACATTTTAAACAATAGAATATCAACTAGCTTCTATCTTAATTCAAAAGGAAACAGAAATACTCAAGAATGAGGTAATTGGGTCAATTATATTGAACAAACAATTTGGAGAAAGATCCCAATATTACACTTCAAAACTATTCTGGACATCTGTAACAAATACCTGCTCTCATACAGACTAGCCATGACAACTCTGGGCTGCAGTGGCCAGGAATCTGTTTATCAAGAAGCTCTGTCAGGTGTGTCCATTTTTTTAAGTAGGAAGTGCTAAAGCACCAATCAAAACTTATTAGGGAAGTCAAAGATAAGAATCTGATCAACTACAAAATGCCCACAACAGCAAAGAGGTCCTACACAAAGTGTAAATAAAATACTGTACCCACAGGTCAATGGTTTATCTTTTTAAATATAGGTACTTGGAGTTTACACAAATCATAAGTTTTGTACAGGTGATGATACACTTACTATTTTTTCTCTTTTACGAGTGTGTGTGTGTGTGTGTGTGTGTGTTTTTCTATTTTGAGAAACCATTAATCCCAACTACAGCGAAGCAGATAGAGCCTTTTGTGTACCACATTCTAATATGTGATGGCAACCAGAGTCAATTCAATCTAATTCAACACATGAAATACATGATTCTTCCCCCTAGAAAACTTAATAAAGAATAGAATATTGGCTGGGCACCTATAGCTCAGCAGCCAGGGCGCCAGCCACATACACCAGAGCTGGCAGGTTAGAATCCAGCCTGGGCCTGCCAAACAACAATGACAACTACAACCAAAAAATAGCTGGGTGTTGTGCTGGGAACCTGTAGTCCCAGCTACGTGGGAGGCTGAGACAAGAGAATCACTTAAGCCCAAGAGTTTGAGGTTACTGTGAGCTGTGACACCACAGCACTCTACCCAGGGTGAAATAGTGAGACTCTGTCTCAAAAAATAATAATAATAATAAAAAAAATAAAATCTCAGTGCTTTACATTTTTTTCTTATCACTCTACTATGAATTGTCCTAGGCTTGTAAGAACATTACTACACAGAGCTAGTAAGACAAAATTAATGTGGCATAAGAGAAAACCAATAATTGTTCAGTTTCTTCATCAATACCACCACCTACCACCCACTTTTCCCCACAAGCATCAGTAACTTTCACAGCAAAAATTAGCATGGTCTAGCTAGAACAGAACCAATGGTTCCCAAACCACATGGAGTCTATTCTGTTGTTAGTGATCTGGGGAGAAACCAAACTATGCCATACTTTTGTTTTTTAATAAGCCCATAAAGAGTCAGTCTTTAAAATCAGAAATGAAAAATAAAACTAGTATTATCGTATCTTGTCTTTAATATTCATAATATTTGCACAGACCACGGAGATATTTTTTATGGAAGAAAGAGGACTTGGAAAACCTGGGAAGGTCAAATTGTATAGGCAGAATATAATTTTTTGAGCCAGTTTTAGTTTCTTAATTTGTTAGCATTTAGACTTACACAATATCACAGTCCTTAGCTGCATGCTTACACAGCCCCTGAGCATTTGAAATACAGGTAGTCTAATGTATCATAAGTGTAAAATATACACCAGATTCTGAAAACCTAATATTATACAACACTGTATCACTAAATGTTACATTAATTGTATCTTAAATTGATAATATTATAAATATGCTTAGTTA
Source organism: Galagoides demidoff (assembly GCA_963574575.1). Taxonomy (NCBI): domain Eukaryota; kingdom Metazoa; phylum Chordata; class Mammalia; order Primates; family Galagidae; genus Galagoides; species Galagoides demidoff. Next base: position 12,034 of record CAUYQV010045341.1, read on the forward strand.
AATAAAAACTTAAGTTACTTTCATGGCTTGCAATCTGTGTCTTGAATTTCTACTAGATGGCAATGATTCTAGGGGTGTCCAACCTTTTTCTCTCACGCTCCACATTGGAAGAATAAGAGCTGTCTTGGGCCATACATCAAATACACAAACACTAACAAAAGATGATGAACAAAAAAAAGTCTATCTGTTCATACTATTCATGATATCCATACCACCACACCACAGATAAGCAAAACAGTCCTCTAAAAAATCTGCACGTGGCCCGTGAGCAGCTGGTTGGACGCCCCCTTTACCCCATAACCACTATAATATGCAACAGACATAGCAGAATAGTCTTTCTGAACACTGGGCTTAAAACTTATTAAAAACTTTACCACATAGCATGAAACAGTTTTAAAAGTATAATTTCTACTGAAGATCATCCAGATTATCATAGTCCAATGAGAGGTACAACTCAAAATTATTGGAAGTGTAAAAAATGACAGGAAGCAAGGTGAGCATAATTTGCTAAAAGCCTTAAACCATGGAATCAAACGGACTCTACAGAATTTTTTCTCCTGATTCCTGAACCCAATGAACAATTCCTACTTCAGAAGAAATCTCTTATTTGGGAGGTGGAGATTCAAGGACAAGCATTTAATGAACTGAGAATAGGTACTGACCAGCATAGAAGCATTTTTAAGAGATCTGAAGCTCAGCCCAAGTGAACGATCAGAAAAGAAAGGGTGACATGTATAATTAGTAATCCCCGATGCTTTCTGTCTCATCCTCTCTCTCATCTCTACTCCCTTCTCCCTCACAGCCTCCTGTTTCTCCTTCTCAGCTGGAACCCACGTTTCCCCTCACTTCTTCTGCTGCTGGTGTTTTGGTTTCTCCTCTCGCAGTTCTGAGCAGCTCCCTCATGGTTGGTCCTGCTTCTTTCCTGTTTTTTTTCTTGGCTCTGTCTGTCTTCTAATTTTTTCTCAAACATCAATTTGAACCAGATCTTTTCAACATTTGTATTAAATGATTATAATATGGACTAATATTATAATAGACATTTATTTTTTTTTTCAGATTCTTTCTTTCATATGAGGAGACACAGGAAAGAAATATAGGAAAACTAAAGACTCAAATACATGAAAGTACTGTACACTTCCGCAGGGCCCTTTAGGGTTTTGTTTTGTTGTGTTCTTAAGGGTTAGTGACCTCTCATTTGGGGCCTTCCCCTAGTTTAGGGCAATGTGGGGTAAGAAGAAAGATTGATCAGAATCACCTAAGTGGCCTCCTAGGTCCTATCCAGATGCACAATTGGATTCTCTGGGTGGGTATCACCCATCTTAGGAATATAGGTTAGCAAAAATAAACGGACTATCCATTATCCTTGACATTGATACATGTCCTGTGGATATCTAATATATCAAAAGAACATTCTGTAGTGTGCATTTGATTTTTCAAAAAATGACAGTTTATGTGGAAAAGTTCAATTATTGGCTTTAGTATTTGAAAATAAAAAAGTAGAAAAGTAACAAGCCTGAAACCATGTGTTCGATTGACAATTAAATTATCAAAGCAGTGCTCAACAGAATCCCGTCAAAGCCAGGGTAAGTTAATTTAAAATGGCTATTATGGGTTTCTTGGAATGTATTTCAGAGTAGTTTAATAAAGACAGTAATTTCTGGAAAAAACATGGTCATTCAACTCATATAAACCACTCAACTCACATCAATCAATCAATTTACAGGAAAAAGAAATATACTTTTTACATCCTGTTAAGAATCAAAATACTTGTTGGTTAAAAAAAGTTGACAGAAATATTACACGTGATGCAGCTTTCACTTAGACCCTCTTCAATTACTGCCTAGAGACGGTTTTTGAGTGGATTTTCAAGAACGATACTATACTTGTAAGCAATTCACAGTTGCCTTTTAAGAATCAATATGTTAACAAATTCCAATAAAACATAGGCATTGTATCCTATTATGATTGGATCTCATTACGATTAGACTACTGAATCAAAATACGTGCTTTTAATGTCCCTTTGAACTTACAGAACTTGGATATAATATTTAAACAAAGGCATATTTTTACTATTTTAAACAGCCTCTCCATACACAGAAAATTAAGCTGAGGGATATATTGCTGGAATGGAATAAGAAAATTTTCACTCAGAAAGTAATAAAAATAATTTTGTTCATAGAAAATGATTTTGTCAGCAATTTTCCATTTTATCTAGAATAAAGTTTTAGATTATCAACAGCTAACTGTACAGCAAAACATAAGCACACAGAGAGTCATTACTAGTCATACCTTGTTATGTGTCTGAGTCTGTCCAACCAGTATGAGGATGTTTGATGAGATGATAGACAAGCAGAAGTTAATTAGAATTATGGACCTCTCAGAGCGTATGTACCTAGCAAGACAAAAAAAAGTGTCCAATTTTAAAATTCAACAGAAAGATGACTTTTGTATTGTGCAAATTATAGGAATTCATCAGGGAAACTAAACACTAAGACACAGCCTTCTCAGGAATAAAAATATAAAAACCATTTTTTAAAATAAAGATTATGCTTAGAGACCCAATTTTACAGTGGAATGGTCTGTGAAAGGGTCTCTTAGAACTTATGTTCCTTAGATACCAGTGTGACATTTCTGAGAAAGCCTGAGTTACACCTCTGTTAGCACAGTACATTTTTTTCTAGAAATATACAATTACTTACAAATATATCAATTAGTATAATCACCTTTACATATATGTGTGTGTATAATATGTTCAGTATTATCAGCTGAATCAACCAATGGAAACTTTAAGAAGCAAAAATTAAAGTTGCACACAGATTCTGAACTGTCATCCTTGTTGACTGGAAAGATGCCATTACATTCATGAAATGTAAACACTTTCATCCACTCAAGAGTTTTTATGTATTTAAGCTGTTTCTCTTTATAGTTTTCTTCTTTCTAAATCATTGTTCCAAAAAATTCGGATCTTTATCTTTAAAAACTCATCCAATCCACAAACGGATGGATCCACTATTAGGCTGGAAATTACTTGGCATCTGCCATATTTGACCCTTATGAGGAAGCGTTTATATGCAGCCTATAATATAGTTTTTAAATGCACCTAGAATGTAAGCCATAGAGAAAACTGCTCAGAATCAAATGTTCCACCAGCTGTTTTCCCTGAAAGTGTAATAGCTATTTTGCTTTCCCGTACCCTGTGGTAAATCACTGAATGACAGTAACAAAAAGACATCCTTGTGTTTGCTGTGCATTTGAACCCATTCAATTCATGTTATGCCATGGAGTCACATTCCACAGCAGGCAGGCATTGTCTTTGCAGTGTTAGATGGGGGTACCAAAGATGGGGAAGCCCGCTTTGGAAGGTAAAACCTATCAAGGTTCTCCCCTTAACTTTGCCATTGAAAAATATTTTGGTGAAGTCCCTCATTCCCTCGTGTATTTCAGAAAAGAAACCAGAACCAACACAAGAGTAACAGCATAATACAAGAAAGGGGGGGGGTGTTTAAGAATATAAGAGGAATTTCCTTTCTTCCCAAAACAAACCCAAATGAAATTAACCTAGGTCAAGTCTCAGCATAAAATAGTCACGGAAGTGGTTGAAACTTGTTCCTGTAATCATCAGTAGCTCTCTCTCTCTCTAGACATATATATATATATATATATATACACACACACATATATACATGTATACACATATATACACACACATTACATATATTTTAACATATATATATATATATATATATATATATATATATATATATATATAAAATCACACACTGGGATACTGAAGACATCACGAAATGTTAACTTGTCACAAAATTAACCCTTTATATAATGCCAAAGCTTTCCATGACAGCACCAGCCCACCAGATGATATTAGAAGGGTTGTAGTTATGCTTTTTGCTCCATAAATAGAAAAAAATACTGTAATAAAAACCCAGACTGACAATCCTAAAAAGTCTTAAGATGTCTCCATTTTTATGAAAATTGTTGCCTTCGAAATTTCTATAAAATGTCTCAACTTTCTAAACTTTTCACACCCTTTCTGATGTTTTAAGTGAGATTTGCAATTGCTTTATGTCAATTTAGTGGTTAAAAGAATATGGTTAGTTGTTGAGGTACCAATATAACTTTACAGAATACTTCTTTAGATACAACATAACTTAGCATCTTAAATTTTTGACGGATATTTCTGAGAATCTACATGGAACACCAACAATTTTCAAAATAGCATATTACCTATAAAATAATCAAGATCCTTACACATTTTGTGAATCTTTAGAAAATCAAAATTTCTAAACATTTTACTTAGGCAAAAAGGTGATAGGACCCTAACATGCTTATTTCCATAATGCTATAGGGTAAATCTAGTGTTTAGAAGAAGCAATAAATTCATCATGCTACATGATTCAGTTAACAATTCATGGGTCTTGACACTTTCTTCAAACTACTAATACTCCATCAATTCATCTGTTTGTAGACAACGAGTTTGCTGAACACTAACTCGTAGGATTCAGATTTGTGCGATTCATTGGTACTCTCTTTTATAATATTCACGTTCAGATCATGTTTGGCTAGATCCTTTACAGTATTATGGTAATTCATAGAAAACTATTATAGTCAGTGATGTTAAGTTTTCTTAATTAATGAAAACTTTCTTATGGACAGATTAATATTCTATTTATTTGGTTAATTTTACTTATCATAGATACCGATAATACTTATGCTAGTGTTAAGCCATGTGAATTGAGGGGTAACGAGGGGGTAGAATTGGTACCCATACCCTAAGTGCTGAGAGATGGAATTTAGTTATAAACACATCAGTGAGTAAGGATTATGATGCTGTTGTGGTTACCTAGTTTCTGGTCTTTAAATGCCTCATTTTTGCAGAAGTGCCATTCAGGAAATTGGGGGAAGCCTTTATCTTGCTCTTCATTACTAGGATAATAACCCACTGGACAGAGTCCTGAACCCAGGATTCTGATGCCTACAATATCATGTGTAGACTAAGCACCTCTTTCATATCCTAGAATTGGCCATATGTTAGCAGACTGTCCCACTTTGCTGGTATTTCACTACCATAAAACTTCTTCACAGGACAGCAGAACTTCTATTACACACAGTGCTAATGTGCCAAGATATGTACATACTTTATTATTGTATGAAGTATAAAAACTCTTACTACCTTTGACAATTTAAATATCCTTGACAATTAGTATTTGCCCTCAGAGGAGTAAAACTTACAGGGAAGAACAAAATTATTTTTAAAAGGATGTTAAATTAAATGGCCTTCTTTCAGTAAATTGTCATTTACTTTTTAACAAAATTGCTTTTTGATTTTAAGTAAAAGATAAAGACTAGTAGATCTATGAGGAGGCAGGAACATTTATTTTTGAAATTTTAATATTACAATCATTCAGAAAATAGAAGGTAATTCTATATTTACTAAAGTCATTAGTCAGATGTTAGACCTTTTTAATAATAAAAATGATATAAAATGTTTAGTATTTCAAATTTTAAAAAGAATTAGAAAGTTTGGCCACATAGCTATATGTATTCTTTATCAATAAGTAAATAGATATAGTAAAACTTGTACGTATAATTCTTAATAAATTCTTACTAACAAATATTAAAGAAATAGCAAATTTTCATGTAATATCAAGCAGGTACAACTTGAAATACTGTAGAACAACTCTTTCAATCATTTGCCCTTGTTTACATATTTTTATGATTTCCTTTAATCAATTCGTCAAAGTCTGATTTAGTGGAACACTCAACCAGGAGGCATTTCCTAGAGAATTGTCGTAATGTGTTAGTGCGTTAATATTATAGAAGGTTTAATTTGTTGTGACATCCAGAGAGAATGTGTTTGAAACTTAAGAACTTGGGATTATATTTCTATAACAGAGAAATTGATTTGACCGCACCAATAAACTCTCAGGCTAAAGAGCAATTGGGATAATTAGAAACCACATATAGATTTAGCTTGCAGCAGAAGAGTGCCATGCTTGGGGCTAAGCAACTTGTTGAAGGCTATCACTATTTGAAATGGGAAGAAAAGTTTGTGTGTTTTTGTTTATTTTCTAAGTACGAGAAGAAAATCAGGTAAATGCCATTCATTTATTACAGCTCAGTCACAGCAATTATAAAACCGTTGTGAAAATACTGCTCTTAGTAAATTAAGAAGGCAAGAGAAATATAGTAATCATCATACTCCTTGATTTAACTCTGAACGACTAAGCATTCTGTTTCTAATCCAGCCAGCGATTGATTACATACCTCCATAATGCTGCATAGACAACTGCTAAGGTGACTAAGGCCAAACAAGAAAGGCCACTGCCCACTATTAGGGTCACTGAAGGAGTACCAGAGGATTCCATGATCTGTAAAAAAAAGAAGGAGAATTTTTAAAGAAAATAAGGTAAAGCAACTTCTAAACTCAGCACAACTAGCCTATCACTCAAAAATAGCCCATATATTTAGTTGTTATAGTAACCAGATAATTACCCATGAATCCACTCTTTTCACATATTCTCAACCTCTACAATTACTAATTCTAGCTTCCCTATCTCTCCCACTATGGACTAATAAAAGTCCTCAGAGACTTAAATACTTGAGTATGGCATGTTATTGATGCGTCGCTTTCTAAAATAAAGACCTGAAAATACAACCTGGTCAACATTCACATGTTAAATTTTCTCCAGCTACAATTTGAAGCAGCATTCATTTTTGTTCAACTAACTACAGTCCAGTCATTTCACAGCATCATTTTTAGTAAAATGTATCTTGATCCTCATCTGCAACTCATTATATTACACCAATCTGTCTGGTACACAGATATTGAAAATTATTTCAAACTTTCGGACTTTTGACAACTTTGTTCCAAGTCAGCTATGCTCACATTTAATTTCACTTGCTTGGCCTCTGAGAATACTGAAGAAAATAAAATGTCAAATTTGAGACCTTCAAATATATTTTGTAATTTTTTTTTTTGCAAATAAAGTATGTGGGGCTAGTTTTCACATTGCCATTATCAGTCCCTAAATATATGACCTTGAAAAATCAGCCTTTATATCTTTTAAAGCACATATAACCGATCACAGGCATTCACTTATCTGAGAGGTTTCTTTCCTTGGGTACTAAGATGTCATTAAGTCATAAAATCTGTTGGTTTTCATAGTGTCAATACAGAAGTTTGAAGAAATACACTTTAAGCGTGTTCTAAAACCTTAGATAAGCACATCAAATTACACGAAGTATTTTTTATCATCAAAAATAATAAGTAGAGTCGTGCTGATTCAGGCCACATTCAGGCAGAAAGTCACATTTATCTGAATAATCATTTTCCAGCATTTCAATTTTCGTTCTATTTTCTCAAAATATATTTGATGAGAATATTATTTTTCCTTTAGGCAGTTCTATGCAGCTGTCTCAGAAACTACTTTCACAAAACCTATATACTTTTAAGAGATTATTTCTCAGGTTCTGACAGCCATGCTTTCATGAAAACTTCATTTGAAAAGAAGGAATATCTGCATATATATATGTAAAATTTCCAAGGGCATCCTGAGAAAACATGGGCTGAAAATACCCAATGCAGATATGCAGGGTGTTTGGCCGTAGTGTCTGGGGGTCTTCATTCTACTCCTAACAATATTCTTACAAATTCCCCCAGAACAGCCTTCCAGCTTTAAAATAAAGGTTGAGGTGGCAAATATTTTTATTTGAAAGTTTGCAGCATATTAGGAATATGACTGGAGTGCATCTCCAGAACTATACTGCAGAAATTTCAAGTTAGAAGACATAAAATTGAGTAGAATGTAGTTACAGCACACCAGCTCGAATGCACTCCACCAAGCTACTGTAGCTAAGCAGGAGACGAACCCATTTTTGCCACCCTGCAACATTTTGCATTTCCCCTTTTAAAATGCAGTTCCCTGGAGAAACACTCGCCACAATGTCCCTGCCTTTGCATTAAAGCCGTGTTTTCCCTTTGTTACTTACTATTTCTCTAGGTTGCTGAGCCAAAATGGCGAAGGTAGAGAGACGATCACATAAGCATTTCGTATGGGATGCATCGGTAAGCACAGTCTTACATCCCTGGGTGGACCACGTTCCCAAAGACTCGTTCCTGCAAAGGGGGAGGGCGGGGGAGATCGGGATAAATACGCCTGACGGACAAATCCGTGAAGAAGAAAATGCAGTTTAATTAAGAGAATCGTCTACTGTAATTCCCGTACAGGAAAAAAAAAATCTACTTGTTGTTGAACAGGACGTAATTTAGATGCATATCCAGGAATGCAAAGCGCGAGTGGGAGCAGGCGGGCGGCGGTGCGGCGTGCAGCGAGCTGTCCAGCGCCGGAGGTGCTGAAACCAGGACTAGCTCTGTCCAGCCCTCCGCCAGCAGCCGCCGGAGCGCTGGCAGCCGCGTCCTATGCTCATCGGATCGCTTCAAACGCTCAGGGTGTAAAGAGGCTTTTCATACCGGCTCTGATTCCCGGCCCATATTTTGGACCGTGAGGGCTGGCTTTCGAAATGCGGCTGTCTCTGAAAAGCCTGCCTAAAAGGTTACATGGCTCGGGTTGAGTGACGGGATCTTCCCCGCTGCCGGTTGGGGATTTTTCCTCCCTTCAGAATAGCTGCTGTGAAAATTTCACCCTGGAAACGGGGAGCAGCAGCAGCGGCATCAGCTGGTTCCGACTCTCACTGCCTCTGCCTGGTATCCAGGGGAGGGGTGGGTTTCAGACCGAAGCTTCCTACTCCACACTTCGCTGGGCCCCACTCGCCTCGGAAGCCTTTGACATTTCTCCCCCTCGCCCGCCTCCCTGCCCTGGGGCAGTAGCATTGAGCTTAGCCCCAAGTCCACAGGACATTTAGTGGAATAACCCCACCCCAACGTCCAGGAGGAGGGGAGAAGAGAGCCTGGCTCAGTGTCCTCCTGGTGTAGCCATTTAAAATGCTAAAGCACATGGTTTATTTCCCACCCCAGCAGAACAATAAAAATGGTATCAACCTACATCTTCTTAGTGGGGGTGGGGATGGGGAAGAACCTTCCACTCCCCAGCTGAACTACTCTACAAGAGGAGATTAAAAAAAAGAAAGAAAGAAAGAAAAGAAAGCTATAGAGCTCAGCCAATCAACTTTATTACCATTACACGTGTTTCATACTGAATGCACCAATTGTCACCTCCCCTCCCCCAGGCCCAGGCATGGACTTGCTCCATCTAACACACCTGTGTGTGTGTGTGTGTGTGTGTGTGTGTTTAAATTTCAAACCAAGTTACTATCCTGTATTGAAAATGACTTCAAAACTCAAAGAGAAAAACACAAGATTTGATGTTAATTTTGATATGGGACTTTTGATTTTTGCCTCCTCTATCTCTGAATGCCTGGAGCTATTGGGTTAAATATGCATGCAGTATATTTCAGAGAGATTTCAATGAAAGAGGCTTCTCTGTGATGTTTGAGAGGAATATAAATTAACGCTACAGAATACAACTTTACGCTATTTTTTTGGTATCCACCAGCAATGTCCTTTTATTATTTATGATTTTATGTCATTACTATTCCTGACTCAATATACTCTTAACTACAACTTTTTAAAGAAAGAAACTTTTTGATACACATGATTTGGGGGGAGTTAGAAACAAATTACACTCAACTTTCTCCAAATACTTCTACACTTTAGCCATTTCAATATTTGTTAGTATTCTTTTCTTTCTCATGATGTCATTGCAACCAAGCCATTTAAAGGAAAAAAAAATCAGTTATACTTTCAACTGCAACAGTATTAAATTCTGGTTCTATCTAATCATAGCGGCGAATCAATTTATTTCATTAGCTGTCTGCCTCTTATCTTCTTGTGACAAACAGTTAAGGGCAAATGAAAAGCATTTATCTCAGCTGATCAAAGTTTAAAGAAGAAAGATACACTTAAGGGAATCTGACATGTTTTAAAATACATCTGCATTATTTATCCTGGACAGCGGCTTTATTTTAATGTAGTGTCAGTGCTTTCAAGATGGAATCCAGTACTTCCACTTTTGACGTGGTGCAGCTATGCCCAATAAACTAAATCAATATCTTAACAAGAAAAAAACTTCACTGTAAATAAGACCTCCTATGGGACAAAGTTATATATTAATGTCCATGTAATGAGCATTTATTTGATCTTAGCATCAGTAAACTTTAGCTGTTTACATTCCATATGATGTAGCTACATTGGGAAGACCATGTCAGTGTCACATGGTATCTTTAGCAAAGTGGGTCAGTTTATTGTATTTTGTACAAAGATTGCATTCTTGACCTGGCCCAACCCCAGGGGAAATTGGAAAGTAAGTAACACTGGTCTCCCTGTTTTAGTCCCACACTCCTTTCAAACATGAGAAATGCTTCTAATCTCGCTGGGTCCCTTTTCATGCAGACATTCCTGAGGCTACATAACCTCTGTCCTTATCTTTCTTCAGAACTATTATCCTTTTGTTGACTTTATATAATGCACAATAATATAAGAATGGCTGGAGACAGCTTAATGTACTCTTTTAAGTTTAAAAGAAGATATAGACCAGAAAGTAATGCATCTGATAGAACCCTGGAATCTGTAGTAGGTGAGCAGAAGGATCTTGAAAAGTGAGGGGTCACTACCAAGCTCTGCATTTGGTCACCGCCAAGGAATGAGCAACCAATGCTATGCCATTCTGACGCCAAATTGTTTCACAAAACTTTTGATATTTAAAACTCATATAAAACTCATACATAAGTTTCTTCCATCACTAACTTTCATATAACTATCATTACAAACACTGTAGTATGAGTTGTCTGTATATTCATACTTTTCATAGCTTCCTCCTACTGTACAAAGTTCTTTGAAAGCATGGTGCATGCATCAGATTGACTCCAGGGAGACCTTGTAAAGCAAACTGATAGGGAGCAGAGCTAACGTGAATCAAACCGCTTCCCCATTCTTCACAGAGCAGCGATTTTAAACACGTTGGCCTACGTCAGCAGTCACATTACTCTTCCAGTGTCAGAGATCTGCGTGTTATAATAAATGATATATCTATGAATTTATCTTAGTTATTAAGTCTAGGTTGCCATCAGTAGGGCAAACAAATACAGTGAAATAGTATGAAAATTAAAGATATAGTAAGAGACACAGAAGGATTGTCTAGGCATATAGATTATAACAAAAATTATTTCTTTTTCATAGTGTCTTTCTTGGGTGTTAATTCATTTTATTTGAATAGTTTTCAAACATAACTATACCTGCGGAAATTCCACACAACTAGCACATTCCTTGTCGGCTGCCCCTACGGTCACCCACGTTAGCTGTTATCTGAAGCTCATCTTCTTCCTATCACTGTATTTAGGCTGGCTAAAGGTAGGAAACAGCTGGCCTGTCCTAAGTAGTCAGAACTATGTATCCAGAAACACAGAATTGTGCAAAAGTATGACACAAAATTTATTAATTTCTAGCTTAATATTATTTTAGTCATTTCCCTAACTTCTGAAGCGTCTACACAGTTTCTTTGGAGATCTGAATATTTAGTTGAGGTTTTGGGTTCACGGAGTTTTAAATAATAAAGCAGGTGTGCCTGTTATCTGGTGTTTGAAATTAGAGGGAAAATCATCTTCTTCCTTCTGTGAATTCTGTTCGGTAAAAAACTTACAGCAAAAATGTATAGTGACACGTATCAAAATTATATCAAGAATTCATACTTTTAATCTTCATAAGTACCAATACAACTAGATGTTACTCTTCAATCAGTCTTCTATAAAACCATCCACTCTGATTCATAATAAATCTGCATTTAAGTTATTTATTATGAGTAAGTTACACACTGTAGGAAGTTTATTAACTCTTATGATATTGAATCTGTTTATTCAAAATCAGAATAGTACAGCCCATCTTTTAAAAAATTTTACATAAAATTTCTACTACCTTGTCCTCTAAAAGAAAGTAATAGCTTTCCAAATCCCAGCAGTACTTAATTTCTAAGGATTAGGCAGACCTATGTGATTTTTACTGCATATATTACACTCTAATGATGTATATGTGGCTCCTGGTGTAGATTATTCTCATAAAGCAGATTTCTGGAGTATAAATGAGATGATATTTTCAATTTTGAGTAGAAACAGTCTTGAAGGGTAATCTTTAATTTTCAGGATATTGTAAATACTGAGAACATTGTTATTTCTGACAACTCTCAGAAAATCTTGCTGGAAGCAACCTTGGTGATCACCCAGACCACTGGTTTCCAGCATTTGCACTGCATTAAAATCACCTGAAAAACTTTAAAAATTAAATCCTAGGCCTTTTTACCTTTTTAAACCCCTGCTCCCAATGACTGTAGTGTGCAGCCAGGGTTGAGAACCATTGATCTATTCCAGCCACTTACTTTTATAGATTAGGACAGTGAAGTGCAGTAAATTTAGGAACCTTGTTGTAAGTCTCAGAGTGGGAAGCAAAGCTGTTTTTTCATTTTGAGATGAGGGACCTTATTAAGTGCTAAGTTATTACTGTAATCTGCTTTAAGACAGAATGTATGGAACATGGTCCTGTGAAGGTATAAGAAGATCAGCTACACAGATCTGACACAGAAAATACATATATTGGACTGCAAAAGAGTAACACTGCCATAAGTCATATATAATATCAATCTTTCATTCATTTGGGTAAGACCAAGAAGCACATACTTCCCACCACCCAGAAAATCACCTAAATCTAGGCATGGAATTGATAGTGGCCCTTGCATCCCATAATACCAGATTTCTAATTAGCCATCTAAAAGTTAACTAGTTCCAGGAATTCTCCAACACTTACATCTCCCCCACACTCCTTTGTGCCTGTTAATGGTTTCCATTCAACACCCTGATATTAATTGATAAATTCACTTCACTTTCTTCATCTACAAAATTAGCATGCTCCAGGCCACATGAGAATATGAATGCTTTTCAGAACTATATCTTGTTGATGTTTGATCCCTGACACACTGTTTTTCACTTAGTAGGGACTTAACGATAAATGTCTACTTAATTCAATTAATTTTTTCATTTCAATGGATGACTTTTAATACAGAGTTTGATCCAGACAGATTGTCTCAGCTCTAATTCATGTACTGTCCTTTAGCGTACAGCAGACATGTAATGTGCAGAGTACTTATTGGATCATGATAGTTCATCTGCTTGCTTTTGGTCTTCAAATATCATTTGACGATGAACTCTAAAAGTATCCTGCGGTGTCTGTTCCATCTAGCAATGAAGCATCAGTCTTTACTAGCCAGTCGCCACATAGCTAATGAGTGTTTTTCAAATGCCAGATAAGATAGAAGATACATAAATAAATGAATAAATAAATGTAGTTAGCTTCTTAGAGAAGTTGACAATCTGGTTAGTATGACTATACATAATCCAAGAATATGTTTTCTGTCTAATTAGTTCTACAAATTATTCCAGAAAGTTCTCTGAGTTCCATCATTCGATTTCAAGCCACCACCATCTCTCAGCTAGATTAATCTCTTCACTGAGTTCCTTGTTTCCATTCTTGCCACTTACCCTCGAGTCCAGTTTCAATACAGAAGCCAGAGAGATTCTGTTGACAAATAAGTCAGACCATGCCACCCTCTTACAAGCTGTCAATGGTTCTTCTAATTTCACTCAGAGCAAAACACAAATCTGTTACAATGACCGACGAGGAATGACACTCTCTGGTCTCTCACTGGCCCTCACATTTGTCTCCTCACACATTTGTGTCTTCCTGTCACTTCTGAACACAATGAGCTTCTTTCTGGCCCCCTTAGGCGTTTTGTACATCCACCTGGCATGCACTCTTTCTCTCTCTCTCTCTTTTTTTAAAATTTCAGATTAACATGAGGGTACAAATGATTAAGTTTCAATGCTTGTGTTTATTAGGTAAGGTCCCTGTTGTAGTTGTGCCCCTCCCCCTGCATTGTGTCTTTTAGGTGAGAACACACCAATTCCCCTCCCTACTACCCTGCTTCCTCGCTTCTCCCCTCTCCTTCCTTCTTATCTCTCCAACTCCCATTGAGTTTTCTCTTGTGTGGGTATGTATTAGTTCATCTACTAGTATAATATTAGTATTGGATACTTGCTTTTCCTTTCTTGTGATCATTTACTAAAGAGTTATGTTCTTCAGCTCTCTCCAGTTAATATACAAGATGTAAAGTCTCTATTTTTCTTATGGCTGAATAGAATGGATTAATAAACTGCAGTATATGTAGAATACACAAAGATATTCACATGGCTGGTTCCCTCTCACCACTTAGGCCTCTCTCCCCTAATGTTATCCTAGCAGAGATGTCATCACTGACTACCCAATATAAGACAGTAACTCTCCATCTGCAGTAGGTGAAAAATGGCCACAAATATACCATGGATATTCATCTTCCCATCCAGAGGTGGGGTAAATTTCCTTTTATTTTAAATGTAGGCATGCCCTCAGACTTGATTTGATTAGACAAATGTAATGAAGGTATGTGACTGCTGAGCCTATGCCTCAAAAGATGTGAGTTTCCACTCTCGTCATCTTGAAATACTACGATTATGTGAGGTAGCCCTGGCTAACCTCCCTGTGAGGGAGAGATTGGCATTCACACCAGACATGGGAATGGAGTCATATTACCAGACCGAGCTCCATGATGAACTGCCAGATGGCAGCAGATGAATGACACAAATAAGATCAGCAGAAGAACTAACCACCTCAGCTCAATTTAATAGCTGAACCTTAGAATTAAGTGCAAATAAAAATGGTTGTGATTTTAAGCCACTAAGATCTGACATGGTTTGTTATATGTTATTGATACACTAAGTTCCACCCACATGCCCTTTACCCTTAACTGTTATTTCCCATGACGTTTATCACATTGAGTATATTATATATGTATTTATCTATTTGTTTTTTCCTTGTCTTTCCTCACTAGAATGTAAGGATAGGGTGGACAGGGATGTTATTATGTTCACTTTGATATTCCCTAATCCTAAAATAGTGCTTGGCACATAGTGGGTGCTTAGTTAATATTTCTTGAGTGAATGCCTGATGAAGATGCTGATTTTATATAGTTGAACTTATGTCATTCATTCATTCATTCACTTATTTATCATCAAGTAAGCTGCAGGCACTGTGCTAGGTTATTTTGTGGATATATTAGATTCCCGTGTTGCATTTCAAAGCTTGAGAGCTTCAGTGGAAATTATCTCACAGGTGTAGTGTCACTGCCTCTTTGTCATAAAAGCCAAGAATATGTCACTCCTAAGGTCAATGAGCTTTAATTATAAGAATAGTCATTTTATTGCCAGTAACACTTTTTTGTTGGTGTTTTAAATTAAAACTAGTGAGAGCAGAAAGGAGTATAGGAAGTAATAATATTAAGGAAGTCAATGTACTGAGTTGTAAATATATATTAAGAATCTTCAGGAGAATTCATTAATAATTAAAGATTAAATATGCTAGCTTCTATCATTAATTATCCCATAGGCAAATAAGATTAATCATACTAAAGAAAATAACTGCTAACATTTGTTAAATGTCTACTCAGTATTAGGTGCTGTGGTAAATACCTTAAATATACTTTTTTAATTATTAAACTTAGTACTAAGGCAGATATTATTATTTTCTCTAGAGAAAGATGGAGTTCCTATATCCATCCAGCATGGTAGAGACCTTAGAGATGAAAGAGTCTAGAGGTGGAGGTTGCCAGGATATCCGAATCTATGTGCTATATCCACGCACATCCTGGACTACCTACTTTGCTGTTATTATTTAATGTTCAAAAGAAAGAAATGGAGCCAAGAGATGGTGACATTCTTAAGGACATCAACTTGGTAAACAGCTGTGTCACTCATTGAGCCCAAGTGTACGTGGCACCAAGGCAGAATCCTCTTGGTTCTCTAAGGGATGGACAAGAGAGAGCAGAGCCAAAGGTGGGAGTTCACAGGGAGAGCGCTCAGAAGGGGTGAGAGTACTGAGAATTCACCTCTCACAGAAAATAAATGAAGACGGTTTCATTAAAAGCTATAACCTAATTATAGCCTAAGAATATGGGGAGGGGGTAAGGGGAGAGGAGGGGAGGGGGGCAGATGGGTGGACGGAGGGTGATCGGTGGGATCACCTCTATGGTTTATCTCACAAGGGAACAAGTGACTCTTTCTAAAAGTAGAATATAAATGTCTTAACACAATAACTAAGAAAATGACATGAAGGCTATGTTAACCAGTTTGCTGAAAATATTTCAAATTGTATATGAAAACACCACACTGTACCCCATGATTGCATTAATGTACACAGCTATCATTTAATAAAAAAAAGTAAAAAAAAAAAGTGATTTATCAAAGGTCAACCCTGTGAGAGAATAAAAAGGTGCGGCACCGTGACAGTCATTGTCGGGATGAGGGAGGCCACTGAAAGCCTCTGAGAGAACAATTTCAGCAGAGGGGTCACAGAGAAATTAGACTGCCACACGTTAAAAAAGGAACCTTGAGATATCAAACAGTTCAATAACAAAAATGAAAAAAGACTTCCAAATACGTGGAAGGCAGACAGCACAGAAAATTATGTTTTTGTCAAGTATGTTTTCACTCTGAGGTGGGAATCAATCTTCCGATGCCTTACGGTTCAGACCCAAACAGTCCATGGAGGGACAGATCATGACAGGACACAGCGGTGATGAGAAAGATGTCCCCAATGTGATTCAGAATAATGATGAGACTGTTAATATTAAAAAGAAGGACAGAAAGAAAATATCTTCTCCTGAAACCACAGGGGCACGGCGTTATTGCTTTCAATAAGATGGAAGAAAATTCAAGAATATAATTTCATTTAAATCATTGTAAGCCTTTTTTTCCTCAGAAATTTTCAAAAAATTTGTTTAGACCATTAAAAGAAAAAAGCGAAATCTGGTATAGACAGGAAAAACAGGAGACAACGTGAGGGATATGGAAATGTAATTTTGAATAGAATTAAAGATGAATGTTGCTATATACATTTGTCAGCTGATGAATTATGTATGATATGTCTAATAAAACAACAAAATACATTTTAGTTCTGAATAACTCTAGATTAAGAAGGACTTCCAAAGTTTCTCTTGGATGGAGGCAGAAGCAGATCCGAAATTATTATTTTTTCTCTCATTTCTTTTCAAAAGGCTTGAAAATGTCTTTAACATTGAATGTTAGTTAATCTCAAAATCACAAAATAATTCATTATATTTGCATATTTTCTTCCTCAAAACACTGTTTGTCTGGGCTAAGAACCAATTTTTAGACCAACATAATTTGTAGCAGCTGAGATGCACAACCCTTCAAAATCAGGATTACTGAAATAAAATGGAGCAAATTCAAACGTATGTTACTTTCCACACTAGTTTTCAAATAATCTGGACACAAGGCCAGTCCTAAGATATGATCAGACCATTGTAAAATTTATAGCAAAGTGGATCCAAGATCTCAAGAGTTTAACACTAACTAGCTCATTTCCTGATTCTAATGGCTTTTTATGCAGGATTTTTTTTTAAAGGATTAATCCCAAATGTGGCATACTGTGTATAGAACAATACACATAAAAAAGACAAGAATGAAAATATATTAGAAAAAACAATGAAGTGCAGTTGTCTCAAAGGACTGAATTATGGGGATTGTTTTTAGCTCCATCATTATTATATCTATTTTTCCATTATTCTCATATATTACTTCTGCCACCTGAAAAATTTTTTTGAGATTCAAAAAGAAATTGTATGAAATAATATCGTGATAATGTAAAGTTATCAGAAGATTAATTCTTTTATAGTCTATATTTGCAGGAAACAAATATTTCTTCTTATACTCTTCACTACCTGAACCCAATAGTTCCTTCACCAGAAAACTAAAGGATATAGCTTAAAACTGTATATCTTTCAAAGTGTACATATCTTGTCTTATTTATTTATTTATTTTGAGACGCTGTCCCCCTGGGTAGAGTGCTATGGCATCACAGCTCACAGCAACCGCCAACTCCTGGGCTCAAGTGATTCTCCTCCTTCCACCTCCCAAGTAGCTGGGACTACAGGCGCCCACCACAACACCTGGCTATTTTTTGGTTGCAGCCGTCATTGTTGTTTGGCGGGTCTGGACTGGATTTGAACCCATCAGCTCAGGTGTATGTGGCTGGCACCTTAGCTGCTTGAGCCACAGGTGCCAGCCCAAAGTGTACATATTTTTACATGTGACTTAGGAATATAAGAGGGTTAAGATATCAAACAGATTCTCCAAGTCCTTTACTTTTGGTTTTCAAGTCATTTTGTCGCATATAAAATTTTTCTCATAAACTACAGTACCATCACAGTACATCAAACAGAATTAACAATGGCTAATGGTTTGGTTCCTAGATGGATATTCATTTTTATTATTTACCCGTATTTACTAACAAGGTTTTATCTTACGCAGTCTTTTGCTATATTACATAAATGATCTCTGCAGATTTATGGCAATAAGTCAGATTTTGCAAGTTGATATTTAACCGTTTAACGGCCATTTCTAAGACCCTATCATTATATTGTAGAAGATACAGCAGAGAATTACAAAACAGTTCATAAGTCTAGGAGTACAAGTGAGAGTAGTCAACTGTTTCTCCTGAAAATTTATGGTGCATGTCTTGGGAAGTGATCACGAGAGTTAGGGATTCTTTCACAATTCCTAATACCTCTAAGCCAACTCAATATATTATTGAACATTATCTACCAAAAATATTTTGTATAATATTTTAATTTAGTTTAGTTTAGCACACCCAGGCTGGCTTCTAACCCAACTGCCCCGGTGCGTGCGGCTGACGCCATAGCCACTGAGCTATGGGCGCCCTTATAAAATATTTTAATAGTTTGTAAAAGGTACATTTGTGATGTACAACAGTCCTCCACAGGCTGAAACCCTAGTATCAAGATTTTCAACAGCAGAATCACTGAGTAAGCATCTTAGGCTGCTATTTGCATTGTACACCATTCGGCCCCCTCCATTATTTTTGAAATTATAATTATGGTGAGGCCTGGCTGTACACTGTTTGAATCATGTTTTCACAGGAGGCCATAGGTTCTCTATTTTCTAAGTTAAAAATTTGAGCGCATGCCTATAATGTTACTCTACAGTAGAAGAACACTTCTCAAAAATTTATGGTTGAGGCATTAAATTGAGACATCAATTAAGGGTTCAGCCTAATTAACTAAAATTTTTGATGCATTGTTTCTGGGATAGGGCCAGGAATGTGTGATTTTGATATCAGAGTTATTAGTTTCAATAAATAGAAAATTAAAATCGTGGGTTAATTATACTTCAAAACTATGATTCATCATTGCCTACACAGAAACGGCAAAAATGAGGGTTCTTTGGACATTTATATCACTTAAACGACTGTTAAGGTGACATGATATCCTTAGAACTCTGAAAAAGAGAGTCCTGAGTGTTGAGGAATGTTTCTGTGTTCATTTCCTCAACGTGGTATGTGCACTTTGGGAAACTGAATATGAGTAAAAAGGAAATGGAGAAGACTGGAGTGGCTGAACAAACTTCCTGGGCACAAACACTTAAAAATTAAATAAATTGTCTCTGCAAGAAAATCTGGATCCAATTCAAATATAAACTAGTAAGGCGTTCACTTCAAACCAAGTGGTTCAACATCATATATTTATTAAACTAGCACATTAATTTTGCATCAGTTTCAATATCACTCATTTGCAACTCTTGAGCTCTTTAAAAACTGATCAATATCTAAGCATTGCAGTGTTCGAAGTGAAAAAGTTCACTGAATAAAAGCCAGGCTGCAAACGTTTTGAACCTGCTTGATGGTAGAGAGATGCGCATTCACCAAATCCAAATTTGTAATAGTGGCTTCAGTAAATATCACAGAAAATTTTCTTTTCATCAGTTTTTATTCTGCTAATTGAAATTACAATTTGGATTTGCTTGCGATTACTTTCAAAAGAGCTTGCCAATGTTCCTCCCTTTTACATTATCTGTAGAATCTAGGAAAACAAATATCTTTGTCCTGCTTAGGGTTTTTAAATTTAATTTAATTTTTACATCAAAATGTGGCAATAGAAAACTTGGCTTCCGATTTATCTGCACCGACAGAGTCATCTGGAGGACACCGCCAACCTAACCTGGGACTCAGTGTCCCCATTTATGAAATCAGACAATTACATATTCTATCTACCTTATAAAAATATTATGTTGGTAAAACTCAAAATAATGAGTATCCCTCACAATTGTTTATTTTGTGGCTATCTGGGTCAGAAATTACTTGTAGGAATAAAAAATCCTTTTTTTACAAGTTGAAAATTATATATAAATGCAATATATGAGTATTATAATCACATAGATCATTTTTTTGACAGGAAAATAATGCCGGAGGGATCAAAGGACCTAAACATGATTATCCATCAAAAATACTCTCTCTTATGGGGGCACCATAACATTTTCAGAGTTGAGAGAAACACCAGAGGTCAAATTTGGAAGACCCAAATTTAAAAAAGCTAAAGGAATTAATGTCCTCCAGGAAGAAAAAAGGAAATGAAATGAATTGACTTTTTTTTTTTTTTTTGAGATGGAGCCTCAAGCTGCCCCCCTGGTTAGAGTGCCATGGCATCACAGCTCATAGCAACCTCCAACTCCTGGGCTCAAGCGAGTCTCCTGCCTCCCAAGTAGCTGGGACCACAAGGCGCCCGCCACAACACCTGGCTATTTTTTGGTCATAGCGACCGCCAACTCCTGGGCTCAAGCGAGTCTCAGCCTCCCAAGTAGCTGGGACCACAGGCACCCGCCACAACACCCGGCCATTTTTTGGTTGCAGCCGTCATTGTTGTCTGGTGGGCCCGGGCTGGGGATTCGAACCTGCCACCTTAGGTGTATGCGGCTGGCGCCTTAGCCGATTGAGCCACAGGCACCGAGCCGAAATGAATTGACTTTTACCGTGAACTCTCTTTTTATCACTCTAAAGGTTTTAGGAAATGAAACCAAAACCCTCTATTACCAAATCTCTTTGGCATCACAGAGCCACACAGCTACCAGTTGAGCCACGCACTGTTTTTAAGTCACGGGTAGACCAAAAAACATCAAAAGAAAAATTATATACTACCAAAGAGAAGAATGCACACATCATATCTTAGTATGAAACGCAATATATATGGTCTTCCTATCTTCTAAACATTGCCATTACCAAGAAATTATCACTAGAAATCTTCCACTCAAAGTACCTTCTTTGAAAATTAGGACTTCTGAAAATAAATATCCTGAGAATGATGGTCAAAAAGAACTCCGTAAGTCACAAAAGTCATTATTTTTGTAACTTCTGGTTTTTAGGGACCTTGAAGATAGAGCTCTATTGAGGGAAGCCATAAATCACCTACCTTCTTGTTTGGGAAGCAAGAATAGAGTTACAGGTTTTGCTGATAGGAGTTCACAGGGGAGGCGCTGTCCTGAGATTTCAGAACACCTGTGTCATCCACCACCTCACCAGACAGCCATTTGCCAAGCCATCTCCTTTTTTAGCTACGTGACGACTAGACCAAAGAGCAGCAGTGGAAG
This sequence comes from Galagoides demidoff, assembly GCA_963574575.1. Lineage (NCBI taxonomy): Eukaryota > Metazoa > Chordata > Mammalia > Primates > Galagidae > Galagoides > Galagoides demidoff. The sequence continues at coordinate 33,601 of CAUYQV010045341.1, forward strand.
AGCAGTGGGAGCCTGTGTCACACTCAATGACATCACAGGCAGAAACGAAAATGAAGGGGCGGGAGTGTCTTTAAACGAATTAGGTAACATGGCTGCTTTTTAAGTCCAATGCAAGTTGATTTTTAAGTTCTGATATAAAATTTGAAAGGGCAGCATTCTTCTATGCATTTATGGGTAATTAAGCCTTTTGATGCTGATTTAGACACCCTAACATACTAAATTGGATAATTTAGAGATTATGACATTTTGGTTTAATGTCGTACATTTGAAAATTTATGAAAAATGCTTCAGTGCCTCTTGTGCTAGCCACAGTCCAAGGCACTGGGATTGCAAAGATTAAAAAATAAACGTAGTCCCTGTGTTCAAATATAGTGAGAGACCAATATATAATGGAACTTGTTCATCCTAACCCTAATTGTGGCAATTCCAAAATCTCTAACTCAGCTGGAAATTGTGGGGTGTGGCTAATGCTCTGGTGATAAGAGAAGTATCTGAGTCCATTTCACAAAAAGCTTGGCGTTTAAAGAAATAAGCCTTGTCCTGTATTTAAATAAATGCACATTCTGTCTTCCTATCATACTGTTACTCCTCTATAGTACCGCTTCATAATACATTAAAAAGCCAATGGTGAAAATTCATGGTTGAAGGACAGCATGGAACCCCCAATGGCATAATTAACATTTTAATGAGTAGTCAAGGCCTTCCTGTGTTTTGGATCTCAACCGTGTGTCTCCTGAGTGGATCTCAATCTGTTGAGTGAATGAGAAGATTCTGTCTTCGGGAGATTTTAAACGAGTGATCACACAGGCCGCAGTTTCACCTTGCCTTTGCTCTCTCTTGTGTTAAAAAGTTCACCGAGGTTGGAGCAAAAGTTCACCTTTGCTCTTTTCTCTTTTACCGTGCACAGAAACCTTACCCCTAACACTCTCCAGCCAGGAATGGCTCATTTTCAGTAACTGACCAAGTAATTGCAAGTTCCCCTCCTTTGCAAGGTGCACTGGGCTAACTGCTATTTGGGGACACAACGATTTGCAGAAGGAGCGTTGGCTAATGTTTTTAATTTAATTATTTGCAAATCAAACTTTGCCTGCTACTCCAAAGATACTCAACTTCTTCATCGGGGACAAGTTTCGAAGTCGTTAAAAAGCTATTTATTTTGAGGCTTCAGAAAATAAAGTATCTAAAAAATGTTCTAATGGATAGAAAACCACTTTTATTCCCAGATAAAATCTCTCGAAAACATTAAAAACCAATCTCCTTACTTTCATTACTAAGCCAAAAGAAAAAAAAAAAAAAACAAAACCCTGTCACGAGAAAAATTCCCATGGGAAAGTTTCAAGCATCTTAAAAACGGGGCTTATAATGGAAAAGCTTTCTCCGTCATAATTAATATAGCATCACTAATATCAAACCTGAGCTGCTTCTCCTGTCTTCATATCTCATTTCTGACTACTGCAGACCCATTACTAACAGGTGCATTACACACATCACACAAGAGCTGTTCTATTATTATTAGATAAGGGTGAAGAATCTCGGGGAATTTTAACACTGATTTCCTGGTGATAAGAATGTATAGCTCAAGTTTTCACTAAGGAAGATGTAACCATTAGTAATCCACATAGATATTGATGTAGTTGAACCACTACTTTAAATTTTGCAAACTGATTTGATATAAAACCAAGGACACCATGCACACAGTGAATTACATCATCTTTTAGTAAACTTGCAAACTCCAGTCGTGTTCCTTGTAGCCCTCAGGTCTTCTATGAACTGCAGTCAAGAATGTATATTTTGTAAAAAGTAAAGCATGAAATGTGTGCCATTTTTCATTGATGGTATTATGAAGAATAATTGTCATATGGTATCTGTCACTGATATAAAGTTCATCTGGAGAAGAGGACTCCAAGTTCTCCCCAAAGAATCAGACATCAACATAATGTGCCATGGTATAAACAACCTATTTTTGTAGCCAACTATCCAGGATACATAGAGAAATCCCAGGAAGTCAGAAATTTTCCTACTGAGGATACATTTAGAGAGACTGTTATGAAGATTGTTTATTCTCAGAGTGACACATAAAATTTACTTTGCTAATGGCACAATTTCCAACTTTGCAATTTCAAGACAAAGAAACAAATTATCTATGTTCTAATTTCACTAATTCAAGCCATTTGATGTATTTTCAATGCCCTAGAGTTGATTAACTATGGCCATTCCAAAAAATAGCTCTGGGAAGTAACAATACTTGCATCCCAAAGCAGTGGTTATAGGTTACTGAGGTGCTTCCTGTACCTTTGAACCTGTGAGAGAAACGCTGATACAAACTCACGGCATGTCCACGTCAGAGTGAGTAGTTCCATGAATGACATGCAGTTTTGAAAAAATATTTAAGAACTCAGTAGATGTACAGAAAATCCAATGGGTCTGACCCTACCGTTTCTCATTGGCTCTAATTTTCCCGGGTGACTGAAACTTTCCTTTTCTTCCTTCCTCTCTTTATCTAATTAGGATCTTCTTGCTAGCAGACTTGCAGAACAAAGCTTGTGATAAAAACAGATTCTGGATGGAAAGTCAAGCATAAGAGGTACAAGAGTAAGAACTTGCTTTTCCAGTGCCCCTGTGTATTCTAGTAGTTCCCTATGATTTCCTTTAGGTTGTGAATGTAGATGTCCCTTATTGCCAGGGTCCCACCCCAGGCGCAGGGTCCTTTACGACCTGTGGAGCTGGTGGAGCTGGCTGAAGAAAAGTAGAGTTAGCAGCAGTGAGAGACAAAGAGATGGGACACACAGAAGAGAGTTTTTAAAGGTGGGAAACACAGGGGCATCTCCCCTTAGTGAGGTTTCAGGGAATGGCCTGGAGTATTTGTTCCCTCACCTTTTATTCCTCATTAGCCCCCAGGGTAAGTTGAGGAAGGGAACAAAAACATCAACAGTTTCTCTGAGTAAGCTTGTCAGCTCCTGTTGTTTCTGTAATCATTAACTTTAAGGGTCTGAGCACCTTCAGACATGGGGAGCCTGAGCCTTGTGGGGGGCAGCCTCCTGTGGTCACACACACAGATTTCTTTGGGGAGGATTAATCCGTCTAGTCCACTGTAGAGTAAAACATCCCTGCTGGTGTCAGTGTCCTCTGAAGAACTGGTGAAACAGAAGAACGTTCCTCTGCTCTCCACCCAGAGGCATCCTCCTCCATGATAAGGGTCCACAAGTCCTCCAGCCCATATCTCAGGGCTGGAGCTGTTCCCTTGGTCTCTGCCCTGGCCAAATACAAATCTCCATAGTGGGTATTTGCTCTGCCTGTTGGCTGGTCAGGGGGTGGCCTGGTTAATCTTTCTACTCAGGCCTTGCACACAGCTTCCTCTGTGGCCATTGTTTCTTCCGTGTTCACAGACCCAGCAGGGGTGTTTGCAAGCTGTATCCCCTATAGGCCAGGCTTCTAGGAAAAGCAGAAAACTGCTCAGATAAGGAATTTATAGCTTGGTTTAACTAACCTGTTTTTATTCTACCTTGCTCAGCTTATTTCTCTGTTTTTCCCTTTTTCAGGGGTTCTTTTCCCTTACCAAGAATGGGGTTTTCAGTCCCTATTCCGTCTGCATCTAAGATGGTTTATTTCTTCATATTTCTGCAAGTAGGTTTCTTTCATATCTCACATGACAAGAAGAAAAGACTGTTTCCATAGTCACTCAGCTTCTCTCCTCTGCTCCCGCTTCTCAGAGACCCGGAATACAGATTAACATGATTCCTGCTTCTAGGTCTGCACTGGGACACAATCTTCAGTATATATAAAATTCTGATGTGAGTGGGATATTAGAAATAAAAAAAAAATAATTTACTAATGGAGTCTAAGATTGGACTTCTATTTAAAATATGAGTAGCTACTTTTGGTACCCAAATCAGTCTTGACATTGATGGGTCCTACATATTCAACTATACCTACTTATGGGCCCTTCTGGAAGAAAGTTTCATATTAATGTAACAAAGAGTTCTTTCTTTTGCAATGTAGATCTTGAAAACCCTTGATCTTTTTTTTTTCCAGATATAAGGTTTTTACATGTTCACTCATGATCTTTTTTTTTCCAGAAATAAGGTTTTTACATGTTCACTCGAAGATATTCATGTTAGTTGTGAAAAAAATATTACTCAAGACTTTCTACTGAATATCAGAGGGCCTTGCATCTGATATTTCTACTGAATATCAGAGGGCCTATTTAGAGTGATTGGTTCTGAGCCAAACTCATCTGAATTATATTCATTTCATTTTTGTTAAAGCTAAATACCTATCTATCTAAACGGGTAGGGAAAAAGTGCTATAGCCATCATTTTGGTGGATTTAAATCTTACCCTGAGATATACGTCAGGAAGGATTCAAGGACAGAGGACTCCTCCCTTTGTTAGCCAAGGAGGCTATGAAGGAAATAAAATCAAGGTTTTTAATCATCCCAGCAGCAAAAAAAGAGAGAACATGCTAACATCGAAGTATCTGTGTCCTGTGGCATCATTCAGGTAAATCCAACTCCCTGCTGGACCAGAGTGGAGGTCTCCTGCAGCCCATAGAACTGGGCAACACTCAGTGTCCTCTCAGTGCAGCAAGGCCGCTGTGAACAGAGCACAGCAGCCCTGCTGCTTCACATGGCCTTCCTTACCAGCCACGTACTGAACTATAGATAATTGATGACTGCAACACTCAGGAATAAGGGACAGGAACACAGATGCCCAAGGCTGGGTTTTGCCAGTCTTATTCTGTGTGCTGCCTATAGTGTCATAAAAATCATTTTCTTTCCCCCTACAAGTTTTATTTAGTCATTTGCAGATGCAACTTAAGAGACTTGAGAGTAAAGTGGCCAGAGTTTCAGACCTCACCTTAGTATAAGCAGTGACAAGAATCCTCCACTCCTTGGTGACTGCAGCCAGGATTCGGACTTCCACGCTGCTTACCTCTCTCTGGGGTCATCTGCTATGAAGCCCCTCCTGGATGAGGTATTTACACCACCCACTCAGACTCAGAGACGCTGAGGGTCCCCTCTGCCCGCACTCACCAGTTAGAATGGATCCGGAATGGCAGAAAGGTGTGGTGAGGATGCCATGTGCCCCCTGTGTTTCAGGAGTAAGAATCGTGCCCTGGCATTGTCTTTTCAATTTTTCTTCTATAATCTCCTTTACAGTTTCTGGACAAAGACCGGCTGCAGGGGAGCATGAATTCAGGAGTGGAAACTGGGTGGGCAGCCCTGTGCCCCCTTCATCTCCAAACCTGAAGGCAGGCAATTCCTCTGTTTATCCAGACTGACAACTGATTTCATCATCCCACTGAAGATGACCATTTAAATGAACACGGAAGCCACATCCCACATCCCTGCAAGCTGATCACTGCTGCACTACTACCAGTGAGCAGACTTTTTTGAAATAGTCTGTCCAAGCAGATTCTTTCTGCCTCAGTGCTCCATGTGACTGTCCTAGGGCTTTCTAGGCTACTTTTCTGTTTCTTGGGAACTGAACCCATAGGGCTTCATTTTATGTGTTCTTGGAATGGCTTTTCTCTGGCAACTTCACAATGTTCTCTGGACTCTCAGAGTGGACTCCCTGGTTCTGTGTTATTACACAGTCCTAGTTTTATCTATAGGCACTGCTCAGAGTATCTACTCAGCCTTACTTATGTTTGCTCTCCCCTTTATCAAATCACAACTGTGTAAGTTAATACATTTATGGGGTACAATGTGCTGATTTGATACACAATGTGGAAAGCTTACATCAAACTTGTTATTATACCCATCACCTCACTTAACTCATTTGTTGTGGTAAGACATTTATATTCTTCTCTTAATAGTTTTGAAATGTACCATTGCATTATGCACATTAGATGAAGTCCCACCAAATATTCTCCTTCCTCCTGGCATCCCACCCCCTCCTTTTTCCTCCTTTCTGGATTATAGTTTTGTTTTACCATTCGTATGAATGTGTAGGTGATTATATGTTGGTTTCATAATAGTATTGAGTACCCTGGATACTTTTTCTTCCATTCTTGAGATACTATGCTAAGAAGAACATGTTCCAGCTCTTTCCAGGTAAACATAAAAGATGCAAAGTCTCCATATTTTGTATGGCTGCATAGTATTTCATGGTATACATATACCATAATTTGTGAATCCATTCATGGGTTGATGGGCAATTGGGATGCTTCCATGACTTGGCAATTATGCACTGGGCTTCAATAAACATTCTGGTGGAAATGTCTTTGTGTAAAATGGTTCTTGATCATCTGGGTATATACCTATTAGAGGAGTTGCAGGATCAAACAGCAGGTCTACTTTTAGTTCCTTGAATAGTCTCCAAACTTCTTTCCAAAAAGGACATATCCCTCACCTTTTCCTGGGCCAGTGGTGTTAACAATATCCTCAAATAGCCTTTTCTAGGTCCTATGGGTGTTTCTTCTCTTAACTAGATATTAAAAGCCTTTCAAATTATATCACTTTTCTTCTTGTCAGGAACCTTGATCCACAATCAAACCTAAGTAAATTTTCTTCCTAATTTTGGTATTCAAATGCAAGTAATTCCTGGCAGTAGTCTTTGGACATGGAAACTAGGCCCATCAGAGTCTTTGATCAAATAAATTCTTTAGCCAGAGCCTTGATCCAGCTATTCACCTAATACAAAAAGTGTCTGGAACTGTTAGAAATTTCACAGGACTTTGGGGAGATGAAAAAGATACGCTGGCACTAGATATTACACAATTTAAAATAAAGCCAGTATTTAGTGGCGGTCTAAAAATATGCTGGACGGAATATAGTTTTATTTAGATTATAGTCTCCTATCCCAGTGGAAGATTTTGAAAATAATCTTTCTGCACTAAGAAGTAGTCAAGGTAGATATATCAGTTTAGGAGATTTAAATGTATTTTAACAATCTAGATGAACTGTGAATATAGAATTAAAGGGGTTAGTAACATTCTGCTTGAGGATTATTAGGGCCTAAGAAATTTATTTCATCATGTGAAAGACAGCCACCCACATTTTTCTCCCTTTAACAAGAAGCCAGAGAAATTTTGTTTTAACTAGAGGAGGAGGCCTTTAAAAAAGCCATGGAATATTACAGGGTGCCCTAAAAGCCCACCCTGGAGTCTTCATACATAGGGAAAATGGGAAATTGTAGCTATACTTACCTTGATTTACCAAATATTTAGTGCAGAATTTTACAAAGAGGTGACCAACACATAGGGAATATTTTGTGCATATTTTATAAAATTCTATTATGATATTTTGTAAATAAGGGCACATTCAGCTATAATTCCCCATTTTCCCTAAGTATGGTGACTCGAGGGGTGACTTTTGGGTGCTCCTGGATTATGAGAGAATGGACAGAGCCATGACTAATAGGCTCTGGTGTGTTTTTTTTTTCTTCCTCCCCAAATAATTGAATATTTCTAATGAGAATTATGGCTGCATTAGAGTTCTAAGACCTTCCACAGGTCTTTGAAGTAAAAACTCTTGAGTTTAGCTAGTATTATCTTGAAAAGAAAATACTTAACTTTTGAAAGCAATGGCTATTTCATAGGACAGAAAGATTGAATAATATGTAGATATATTTATATATTTCTATTCATTTTCTATTTTTCCTTTTTCTTTTCAAGATAGAGTCTCACTCTGTTGCCCTGGGTAGAGTGCCATGGTGTCATAGCTCAGAGCAACCTCAAACTACTGGGTTCCAGAGATCCTCTAGCTTCAGCCTCCCCAGTAGCTGGGACTATAGGTGCCTGCTACAAGGCCTGGCTTGTTTTTCTATTTTTAGTAGAGATGGGTCTCACTCTTGCTCAGGCTGGTCTTGACCTCCTGAGCTCAGGCAATCAATCACCTTCTTCAGCCTCCCAGGGTGCTAGGATTATAGGCATAAGCCACTGAGCCCCGCCCTTAATCTCTAAATCTTGTTCAAAAACTCAGTTGTGTATCTGATATCCTTTCGTAATCCTGCATCCAATCTGGGATCCTGAATTGCATGTGCATTGAGTTGTCTTATCTTTTTTATCCCATCTGGGACAATTCTCAGTCATCACCTTTCATAATCTTGATAACTGTGAAGAGCACTTACTTCGTGGAATGTTCTTCAATTTAGGTCTGTGTGTGTTTTCTCAAGAGTAGACTGACCTTATGTATTTTTAACAGGAACATCACAGAAGTGATGTTTTGGTGCATGAGGTCAGGAAGTAATTGACACGTGTATGTCTAGTTTCAGGTGATGTCAACTCTGATCACTGGGTTAAGGCTGCATCTGCCAAGCTTCCCCACTTTTTCCATTTGTAATTAATTAAGTATCTTGGGGAGATGTATTTTATTTTGAGAGTATGAGCTCTCTTAGAGACTGAGACATGGGTGATTCTGGGGACCATATGGATAGGAAGCTTCTGACTCCTACATTATATTAGGTACACTTCAAAGTCATCTCCCCACAGCCCTGCAGCAGAGTGTTTATCTTAATTTTAAACATCCGCAGATTTTGGGAGTCAAGTTTGTGCAGCGAATGTCACCAGCCTGGCTGTTATTTTAGCCACCTTGTTGGTTGATCTTTGCCAGAAATATCTACCATTAATATAGTACAGCTCTTAGATGTATGCTTGATCCAATAATATGAAGGTAGTCACTTTTGCTTAGCAGAAAAATAAAACAGATTTATCCCTCAGCAGGGACAGAAGATGCTTTAACTCCACATCACATCAAGCAGCACGGACTGTAGCACAGGTACTTTTAAGTGCTAAGAACCCATATCAGGTACCCCATGTCGTCATCTGTTACTAAGCTGAGGCCTCAGTGCAACATCACTTCCAGCTGAGGACTGGGACAAAAAGGACTTTGAAGAGTGTTCAAATCCATCATGCATATTCATCCCTCTGTGTGCTTCGGCTAATGTTGTTCTTTCCTCTCCTCAACCTGTGCATAAAATGCTCTTCTCTGGTTCAGCTCAGGTATATCCTCCTCTGAGATGTTCCTTGATATTTTACACCCAGAGATACCAAAAACTCTTTGTGTTCTGATACCCATTGTAAAATCTTCATTAGCAAATTGGACAAAGGTTGATTATGAAGGTCACTTTATTCCCTCCTCAACCCTGACTCAATTTTTAGGTCCTCAGCATCAGAGACCACGTTCTTCTAAGTGGAATCACAATGCATACCTCTGAGCTTATTGGATAGTAAATGAGCATTCATTGATCAAATTAGTACAAACTTCAAAAACAGTAAAACAGTGAATGCTACATCACATTCTCTCTATTAATATATTTATTGCTCAACGGTCACATCTAACTTTACCCTCCTGATTACAGAAAGATTTAAAGTGGTCATTTGAGAATACACAATAAAAGGTAAAAATAATATTAAACAAAAATAGATATGAAAAAGTAGGGATAGAAGGAAGGAGCCAGGACTGTATTAAGCAAAATACACGTTGTACTGTTCTGTACTTTTGCTAGAGATGAAGTCTAAATAAAGCCTTGCAATGAATAAGAAAAAATAGTCCCTCAAATGTCAGATAACCCAGGGTACTGTACTATATACCCACAAAATGTTCCAAGTCCTGATTTCTTTACCTCAAAGCCAATGTATAGCAAATAATTTCTGACAACAAAACATGGGAATAACCGTGAATCATGAGTCTTTCCTAATTGCCGATCAAGGTTTACACATTACACATACCAGGCTCCTGTTTATATTTGTGATTTTGGAAAAAAGCCCCCTGGAGCTAGGGCAATGGATAGGTGGCCCATATGGCAAAAGTACCATGTAAAAGTTAAATGCAAATTAATTCTCCCATTTCATGGATTTTCTCATTTCTAGAATTTATGTATAGAGCAAAGAAAATTATGCTCATTTGAAAGCTTTTTCAGGAGGAGTAGGGACAGTGAGATATGAACAGATAACTGAATTTGTTCATGGGCATGCATTTATTTGTGCTAAGTATTCAGTCATCACAAAATAAAGGACCTCTCCATGAAATGAACACTTTGCTCATAGCGTGAACATACTCAAGTATTTCATTGGATAAATGGGTTAAACTCAAGCATCATTTGATCGTACTACAGAAATACTTTTGTAGAGCTGTGCATCAGCCTTCTACAAAAGATAATTATCATTTTCCCCTTTCACTTTGTTATACATTTAAAACTAAAATAACGTCTGCAACCTCCCACCATCATGCTGCAAAGAGCCATCTCAGGCCCACAGATTGAAAAAGTTCTAAAATAAGCAAGATGAAAGCTGGCTCTGACTTGCTCATAAAGGTTACATGTGAAGACCCTTAGTCAAACAGCACCCATTCCTTTTTTCTGACACATTAAGTTTTCTTAACAAACCAGTAGGTTCATTGTCTGCAATGGAACTTGAAACAGGAATAACTAGCCAATTAAATATTTCAGTATTCTCCCTAGCAAATCAAGAAAGGAGCAGGACAATTAAGTAGTACAATTTTATAAATGTTCATTAGTCTGGAAGAATAATAGAAAAGGGCATATTTCACTTTTTACTTGGGAATATTCTCCCCCCCCCTTTTTAAAATACAACTTTTATGGAAAAGATACAAGAGATAATCACCTTTAACCTTAAAATCATTTTGAAAATCCTATAAATTAATTCATTTGTTAGGTCATCTTTTAAAAATTTCAATGCTCTACATAAAATGAGAACTCAAAATAGTATGGTCTGAATTATTCTTAAATAAAAAGTCTTGCATTTCTCCCATTTTAGGCTAAATTAACTTGTGCATCCACTCTAATTTTTTAAATGTAGTTCTGTGTAATTTAGGTTTTCCCCAATTCAGCAAAGCTAATTAGAGGGCAATACTGAAAAAGGCCTTCATAAAGCATGTTTCATAGGAAAATAAGCAACAAGAATGCATTTTGATGCTTTTTTAAATGTTGTATTTTGCTGAAAGTAAGGTTGTGGTAACCATATTTGATTTCCTGGAAGTTCATTATGTTAATACTGAACATTAATTGTACTCTTACACTGAATGTACAGAGGTCAGAAAATACTAAACTTTTATTTTAAAAAGGAGAAGAATCAGATAATAAAGTATCTTCTTGAGCTTATCTCTTCTAAGCTTGATACATTTCTCTCAATTATGCAATATCTGAACATTTATCCTATAATCAAAACCATGGTAGAACATGTACAATACAAAGAAGTCTAGTTGTTTATCCACACAGAATTATTTATGAAAGATAAAACAGGGGATAGTAATAACAATCTAATAGTTGAGAAATGGACTGGGAGCCATCTACTCACATAGTCAACAAATACTATGCCAGGCCCAGTTCTAGGTCCTGGAGATATGGCAGAAAAAGAAGCAGATACAATAGAAACCACTAAATATTTTATATAATATAGATCAGAGTGGAGTAAGGGAATAATCAATTCCAGAAGGTTCCATGGTTTCGACTTGTGCAATTTAGGCTATTTAAGATCAGTTTTCACATTATTTTATGCTGCTGTCTACCTCATAGAGTTGTTGAAAGAAATTAAATATTATAATGCAAGTAAAATGCTTAGACAGTGGCTGGCACTTAAGATGAACCAAAAAAATAGTAAGGATGAACAGGATTCGGTTCAGAAGAAAACCCCAAATAACATTCTCTTTCACATAAAATCTGAAGGCAGGTATCCTAAGGTTGGTGTGATATTCCACTGCATTAGTAGAAGAGGATCTTTTTTTTTTTATTGCTCTATAGTACGTGACTTCCAGGTTTAATCCCTAAGATAACTGATCCAGCTCCAGACAGCCCATCTCATTCCAGCCACCAGGAAAAAACAAACAAACAAACAAATAAATAAATAGAGACCTGTCCCTTTTGCCTTGAGAATACTTTCTGAAAGTCACATATAGCGTTTACCACTTCTATTTCATTGACTAGTCAGATGCTGGATGTCTCCTCCAAAACTCATTTTAATTGCCAATGTAAATTGAACTGCCATTGTAACAGTGTTGAGAAGTAAGGCCTATAAGAGGGGATTAGGTCATGAAGACTCTGGCTTCATGAATTAATTAGTTCCATTATCACAAAAATGGGTTAGTTATCCTGGGAATGTATTCCTGATATCCCTCTGACTCAGACATTCACTTTGCCTCCCCCCACCTTCCCTCACGGGATGGCCCTCATTCATTGCCAGCTGCATGCTATTGGACTTTCCAGCCTCCAGAACCATGAACCAAATTAACTTCTGTTGTTCATCTATTACAGTCTGTCGTATTATAGCAGCAGAAAATGGACTAAAACACTGGGTATAGGTTTTTTTTTTTTCATTGCTTTGCTTTGTTTGTTTTAATTTTTTTTATGTTAAAGAGGTCTTTTATTATAGAAGAAAGACAGGATTTGGGTAGCAGTTTCACTCTTCAATACATGGGGCCAGCATAACTGAGCATGTACAGTTGCTCTAGAGTAGCTTCGAAACTTCTAACATCTTAGAGGGTGGAGAAATGCTATAGCAATGTGTATCCCATAAATTAAATAAAACTTTCTTGTATTGAGCAGACATTAGACGTGTAAGTTAATATTTTGACGGTAGGAGCGCTAAGCAAGACTCTGTTTCATTTGCACAATTACGTATTAATAAAGCTTAATTCTAGATGGCTTTGCCAAATGTCCAAAAACTTTAGAAATTATTCAGCATTTACTTGAGTAGTGTTCTTTAATGAAGCACTATATTAGTAAATTATAGAAAAAATTAATATAAAAAGAATCTACCTTTATTATGCTAAGCTTTGCTTAATATTACAGTAAGAACATGGTAACAGGCAAACTATGCCTTTTAGAAATGGAAAATTCTATTAACTACGCATAGGCTTCTATTTGCTTTTAGGCTATCACTTAACTTTGTCCATTATTATCTAAGCTTTAAAAGAAACTGGTAACAATTTACAATAATTCCACAATTTTATAGTCTTAGAAACCAGGGGCCAGTTAGATTAAAGAACTTGATCAAGAAAAAAACTAGTAATGGTGGCAACCAGGAGATGAGCCTTCTAATTTCTTAATAAATTGCTTTGTTAAAAAAAAAAAAAAAGAATAGGAACCTGAACAAAAGCACAAGTTGGAAAAGATGATGAACTTTATGAAGCTCTTAGCATGTTTCTTAGAATACCAAATTCAAAAGCAAAAAGAACAGAAGACATGGAGTTATCGTATCGGGACTTACGTGGCTCAATATTATCTCAACTGCTTATGCAGAACTTTAAATACTTGGAACTTTTTTTCTGTATTTTTAGAATATAATCATTTTCATTATAGTTACAGAAAAAAAGAAATATAATTTAAGTATCAAACAAAAAATATGTATAATGTCCAATGAAAACACTTTTATCTCATGGAAAGGGAGAAATATTTTGAGGGCTCTGGGCTTTTTATATTTTACACAGAACATTTAGGCTTGAAAGCCATGCCAAGTCTGAGACGCTTTGAAAGTTCAAGTTAATGTGTCCAGAATAAAGGTTAGTGCTTATTCTTAGTGCACTACTGGTCACCCAGTCAGCTGGTAAATACCAGTTATTAAAAACTGAATGTGTGCAGGGAACAGCTTCGAGATTGTTAAAAAATAAATGGTAGTTCTGTTTCTCTTACTAGAACTGTTAATTATCTCAAGTATGACCAAGAACATTCTCCCATGAAACAGTTGACATGAGATAAAACATAAATATATACAAAACTAGTGGCAGACCTCCTGGTCTCTGCACATAAGAACACAGTGATCACTAGAATTACTCACAGTGAACTGAAAGAAATGAATCCTTGAGATTACACAGGATGCATTCCAATAAAAAGGATTCCCAGGTTTTCGAAATGGGGGTGTTGTGTGATAATATAAATGTTTGTCGGTGGGGGTTATGCATGATAATACCAATGCCTGTTAGGTTAACAGAAAGATGTAATGATTCCTGACGGCAAGTAGATGCCACACAGAATAATGTGTGGAGCAGGAAGCAGGAAGTATTGTGGTTGCAGAAATGGGCAGGGGCCAGTTATTAAAGGACCTGCAGGTCACTTTTCTATGACTGGACTTAATCTTGTAGAAGATTTTACAATTCTGAGAGATTTTAAAAGAAAATGATATGACTTCCATCCACTCCACTAACTCCTAATATATCTCCAATCTTAGTGTAATTAAATATGGGGGGAAAAAGGGAAAAATGGGGAGAGAAATTAGAAGGAAGCAATAAAGGCCGGGAAAGCGAAAGGCCTCTGCCATTTGTGCCCCTAAACCTGAGGTCTGCATTTAATCTTGACAATGCCCATTTTGTTGATGAATGATTTCTTTCTTTTTTTTTTTTTTTTTTTTGCAGTTTTTGGCTGGGGGCTGGGTTTGAACCCACCACCTCTGGCATATGATGTCAGTGCCCTACTCCTTTGAGCCACAGGTGCGGCCTAATGAATGATTTCTTAACAATGTGTAGTGCTGAACACCTTTTCAATGATAAGAATGATAAAACTATAGCAATGATGAATCCATGCACTAAGCAGTGCCCCTTTACTTTCTAGGATTAAGGTGTGATTTCAAACTTTTCACAACCTCATGCATTATGCTGTACTAATTTCACAAACAGCTTTTCACCAAATATCTGTGTTCTTAAATGAGATCCCCTCAGGTGTCAGTACCCTATCATTCAGCAGTTGCGATCAGATATGTTACATTTTTACTATCTGTCGTGGTGTTAATTTTCACATCATATCTGCTGTGATGATTATGCACTAGCAGCTGGGAAGACTTAATTTATTACTTGGCCATCATTGTTGAAGGTCGGGCAACTCCAATGTTCTGTTAAGGCAGCGTTTGAGCACAGCCTGCAGACCCTGCCAGAGAAGACTTTCTTCTGGCAACTCCTCAGGCTTCTGTGGAATTTATCACTTTATCAACCAGGAAAGCTGAAGCAAGTAGGCACTTATTTCTGGTAGCTGCCAATAAAGTATCTGATTTATCAGATTTTTCTTAATTCAGTAGTTGGAAGAAACGATGTTCATAAAAATTCAGCTACCCGTACACTCATTCATCAAGTATCAGTTGGAGATTAACTTAGTTCTAAAAATTACTTGAAACCTCATCTAGGAAAATTCTCTGCGCTATTTTAGTTATATGGAAGGGTATGTTCAATTCTACCTATGAAAAAAATCTACTGATCTTGCAAGGGTAAATCATGTCATAGGATGATTTTGAGATAAGCAGAGGAAAAATCATCTATCTATCCATCTAATAAGGAATAGCAAGTATAGATTGAGACATTATAGAATTTAAAATGCACAGATAATGTAACTGGTAAAGTGTTCATGCCCTAGATGAGAGAGAAAAGGTAGGATACACTTCGGCGTGTAGAAAAGTACGGAGGTTTTAGAAATCTTTCATAGATACCATAGATAACTTCTCAATTAGATATTAGTTCAATATCAGAATTATTCCCTTCTTATCAAGGAAAAATGAGAAACATTTATACACAGGAATCTGCAAAATGAAGATATAACTCCCCAGTGGGATTTAGAAGCTCATATGCCTTTCTGGTAAAACAGGTTATGGGAGGAGGAAAAAAAGAACAATTCTATTGAGGGGTAATCAGGGATTGCTAGGAAGGAATGGGTGGGAACAGAGATTAACTGGTAAATGGTTCCCTATCTGAAGAGTGTAAGAGACAGATGTTATCTCTGTTTAGGTGTGGTAACACTCCTGGTCCTACAGGGAGGAGAATAAAATAACATGTGTTCTCCTATGTGAGTCTGGAGGTTAGAAAGATAAAGACACGTTAATATTTTAATATTTTGGCTGAATGCTGATGGTGGTGGTGGGGAATCAGTGAGACTTTGAGGCCAGCATTAAAATGCCAAAATGGAAACATAAAGCATCAGTTTCACGAAACAAACTGTCTACCAACATTAGAATAATTGTAACCAAAACACAACCTCACTAATTAAAAACATTGGTGAACAGATGGAAACAATATATCCTCAAGATAAGACTGAGTTCAACTTTGGGTTCAGCAGAATGTTCAGGAGGAACAGAGCATCACACTGGCAGACCAGGTGGCCTGTGGGAATGATTCTCCCGGTTCCATTTAAACCCAGCTCACCATACAAAGAGCTGCAAAGCAGAGCTCAGTTATTCCTGAATACAATGTTTGAGTAGTGATGGCAATGCCTTATTTTGGGGCACCACCTTTGTGCCATTGTAAGTAGCAAGGACAGACATTAGAGGGTATGGTGGTATTGGATAAAATAATCAGTTGGATTGGAGGGTGGTGGGAAGAGTCTGAAGGTGATTGAAGTAATCAGGAACAGAGGAAGAGTCAAATGAAAATTCTGCTATGAAAGAAATCTCGTGAAGGAGAGCCAGTTTACAATAGACCTAAGGTTGATGATACCTGTGGTTACACTTCTGAAGTGTACAATAGAGTGGCCATGCTGACGACTGATGACACTAAGAACACGAGCATAAAAGGAAGATAGAATACTTCTAATAAGTCCTTAAGGATTAGGTGTTTAGAGGAGAATACAGCCAAAAACAAAACTCTAAGACACGCCTACTCTTTCTTTCTCTCTCTCTCTCTTTTTTTTTTTTTTTTTTTGCATTTTTGGCCGGGGTCAGGCTTAAACCCACTACCCCTGGTATATGGGGCCAGTGCCACCTGACATACTTACTTTCAAGAGTTAGGAAATAAAACCTTGAAGGAAGACATCCCAAATAAGAAGGATGGATGGGTCAGAGAAAGAATGAGGGGAGATAAAAATAAATAAATAAATAAATTACCGAGAGAGGTTAGAACAAACCAACAGGGAATCCCAAGATAGAGTACCTAGTCACCAGGGCCAATGTTCCAGATACTAGGATTCAGGAAGAAACAGGTGAGACAGGTCTTGGGCACTCTGAGGAGACAGAGGAGGAAGTCAGCTCCCGCCAGGTTGGGGAAAGTGAGGAAGCAGCGAGGATAGACCATCCTGTGAAGAATTTTGAATAAAGCATTTTAAGCAATGGGGTTAGTTCGAGAGGAATTGTGTTTCTTCGGTGGGAAGATATCTGGATGAAAGTGTCTGAAGAACTAGAGAAAGTAAAGGGTGATTTACGGGGCAGGGTCACAGGTAGAATCAGAATAGTGTGTTTATGTTAAAGCTACGGAAGCGGTATGCTCTGGGAAGCATTCTTGTTACTTCGTATCACTTATTAAATACATGTACATTTGAATTTCTTTGGCAAATCAATGATAATGATAATAGGGAGATGGACTTTAAATGCACACAGATTCTAGCTTTTTCTTAAAGAAAAAAACAAAACAAAATTGCCATTTCTTTTATTTCCGCTTGCTTTTAAAATTTGACTCTGGGCCTCTTGGGGTTGGCTTTTTCTGGTTTTCATAAAGCCGCCTGCTTGCAGATCCTTTGTCTGTAGGACAGTCACGGTGTGTCTCTCGGTAAGCCATGTGGGATGCCAAGGAGATGCAACGCTTAGCCTTGCTGAGCCTTTCCTAAATCTCACAGCTGCTTCTTCCATCCTGTCATAGCTGCCACTTGTTTTCTACAGAAGCTTAGATTCAGAATTTGAACAGAAACATTTAATCTTTGGTCAGAACCTCCAGTCAAATAAAACCTGAGTGGACAGAATGCCTTGTTGACGGCTCAGGCCAACACTCAGCATTTTGTCTCTGGTGTCCCCAGGGTTTCTGTACTCTCAGGCCTTTGCTCCTTCCTAATCCAGGTATTTCCCTTTAGTAGTTTTCTCTGTCACTGTGGCTTTAATTCCATTTGTATACTGATGACAACAGATTGATGTTATAAAATTAGCCTTAATGTTCTCTCTGCCACATCTGTGCTACATACTTGCCAAACTAATGTCAAAGATAGGGTATCTTGAGATTTTTCTTCAACTTACCCTTACCAAAATAGTTGTTTTTATATAAATACAGGCTCTACTATAATCCTTCAGATATTCTCTCTCGCTTTCCATAAGCTTTATGTTGTAATCCAACATCTTGAATATGAGAATACCAAACCCAATAGAGTTTTCTCTATTTTTTTAAACTAAAAATTGATTTGTGTTAACAAAAGAAAACAAGAAATGTACAAAAACTAAAAAATAGACATCAACTTCTAGCAATCTTAATAGAAAAATGCTTTAAATGTCTACATTATGAGTAAACACCAGCACTATGTCTTACTTTATTCTCATTAGGCTGGAGTGCAGTGGCATAATCACAGCTCACAGCAACATAGAACTCCTGGGCTTAAGTGATCCTCCTGCCTCAGCCTCCTGAGTAGCTGGGACTACAGGCACACACCATCATGCCTGGCTAATTTTTAATTTTTTTTTGAGACAGAGTCTCACTTTATTGCTCCTGGTAGAGTGCTATGGTGTCACAGCTCACAGCAACCTCCAACTCCTGGGTTTAAACAATTGTCTTGCCTCATCCTCCCAAGTAGCTGGGACTATAGGTGCCCACCACAATGTCTAGCTATTTTTTTTTTTGCACTTTGGCTGGGGCTGGGTTTGAACCTGCCATCCTCAGTATGTGGGGCTGGCATCCTACTCACTGAGCAACAGGCGCTGCCCAATTTTTAAATTTTTTGTAGAGATGAAGTCTATCTATGTTGCCGAGGCTAGTTTTGAACTTCTGACCTCAAGTAATCCTCCTGCCTCAGCCTGTCAAAGTGCTGGGATTACAGTTATAAGCTGCCACACCTGCTCCTTAAACTCTTTTGTGATTAACACTGAAGGACTCAAAAACTTTAATAACAAATAACTACATATGTTTCAAGGGACATTTATATATATGATCACTTTTCATAAATAAATTCATAAATAAATCTCACAAGAGAAATCTTACTCTTGTTTTGCATACAAAGTCGTGAAGAACAGTAATCTCCAAAAGATCATCTGTAAGTCATACAGCTGAGTGGAGGATGAAGTTCACATTTTTCAAGTCTACACTTCCAGATCATTCCATGATTCCTGTTACCTCTAAGCTGTATGCTACTGTTTCTGGCTGAACCACTAAAGTGAGACTACAATGAGCTTTACCTCTCTCAGAAAGAGGCTAATCCAAGTTTAACTTTTAGAAACATGTAGAAATAAGGTAAGGTATGGATGCAAGGAAAATTTCCATCTTTTCTTGATAGTAATAAGAACTGCTAACGTTTTGTGGACACTTACATTGAGAACTCTACAAAGTGCTCAAAGGAATGATGTCATTTAATTTTTATGACAGTATTATTCAGATTATTATCACCTCATTTTATCAAGGTGGAAACTGTGATAATGATAATTTAACCTGCCCAAGGTCACCCAGTTGTTTTCAAAAACAGTCTGATGCTAGAGCCCGTGTGGTTAACCTCTGTTTATATTCCTTCTCAGCTAAAATACTTGGAATGCACTGGGTCTATTGAGACAGCTTTTCCTTCAGAATAGTAATGTAGCACCCAGAGAAGTGTTAGCCGAGATGTGCTGAGCAGTGAAAAAGAAAAGTGAGGATAATGAAGATTTCGGAGAAAGTCTTCCCTCCAGGAATATTTACCGCCACATCCATAGCCATTCTGAAGTGCGCCATCTATTGGTGTGTTTCTGTTTCCCGTCCACTAGAACCCCCGCCTGCTTGGACTGGATCAGGCGATGGACTTAAATTCAGTCAGACACTCACTTGCTGTATAATTCTCATCATTTGCTCCAATGAGCCCAGCCCTTGAACTTGATTCCTATTAAATGGTCAGATTTCTTTTGGATTTTGATAGATGATGGGCTTAGGAGGTAGAGAATGATATTACAGCAATTAAGCTGTTAATTGCTTTTAAGTAAGTGCACGGAGATCACATTACATTTGGGCGTCACTGACTCCCTTCTTCATTCATTCAGTGGATTCCAGGCTACTCACAAGAAAATCCAAATTTTCCAGCTCACTCTAAAACCTTCCATGATTTGGTTTCTGTTAATCACCACACATCTGTCTCTTGCAACTTTCCCTTGTGTTCCCTTGTTTGCTTCCTTCCTGTTAAACACACCACATTTATTTCTGCCTGACAGCGTCTGCAGTTCCTGTTTCCTTTGTCAGGATGACTCTCCTCCCAGTCCTCAGATGCTCACTTTGTTCAGGTATCTGCTTGAATGTCACTTCTTCCTAGGGGCCTCCCTGGTCACCGTCTTACCATCCCACTCTCTATCCCTTCACCAGGCCTTTTCTTCATACCACTTATCCTAACTGATGAAATGGTGACTCTGTTTCAATTTTTAAACACTAGACTAAAAATTCAAGAAAGGAGGGGTGTTATCAGTCTCATTTGCCCTTTTATTACCAGAGCCCTGAACAGGGATTGTCTTATTTCATACGCTGGAATGCCTAGTGTTTCTCAGACACTATATTAGATTCTAGTATACAGTTATTAGTAAGATTGAAAATGTTCTGCTCTCATAAGACTTACATTTCAGTAGGGAATACTTAAATAAAAAAACCAAATAAGTAATTTTTAATTATGCCAAAAGGCATACTGAATTAATAAGCTGAATACCTACAGTAATATCACTGTTAAGAGACTCAGAAACAGGAGAAGTAGAAAATATTATTCCTACCCTGATTAACTAAAATTATTCAAAAAAATACAAAGGAATGAAATGATATGTAGATGAAAGAATAATCAGGGAGGAATAAGGATATTAAGAAATCAGAGGCAAGTTTTTGTGTGCTTGTTTTGTTTTAGAGACAAGGTTTCACTCTGTTGCCTGGGATAGAGTGCAGTGGTATTATCATAACTCCCTGAAACCTCAAATTCCTGGACTTCAGGGATCCTCCTACCTCAGCCTCCTCAGTAGCAGGAAGTACAGGTGTGTACCAGCATGCTTGGCTAATGTTTTTGTTATTTTTTGTCAAGACAGTGTCTTTACTATGTTGCCCAGGCTGAGCTAGAATTCCTGGCCCCAAGAAATCCTCTTACCTCAGCCTCTCAAAGAGGAGATAAGTTTTGAATTAAGAGAAAAAAATTAAGTGGATGGGTACAAAAAGAGGAAATGCTTCTTAGACATTAAATTAAATCAAATCTTTTTTCAAAGTGTTTTCTTGTATCTTTCTTTATTTCAGATTGTTATATTTCCTCCCGGCCTTTATATTTCTTAACCTCCTACCTTTGGTTGACATTATACCTACATCAATAACATGTTGACACTTGATACTGTTTGAAGGTTTAATTTATACCAGACTCCAAACTGTACCTTGGTTATGGAACAAGAATTAAATGACAGAAGAGATCCAGGAGTCCCACATTTAGAACAGGTGGGGAGAAACATAAAGTTGTAAAAAAGAAGTGGAAATTTAAATCCAGCATCTGATATGTGCATTTATGAATTTTTCATAAATTAGCATGCCCAAGTATGTATGTATTTGTGCACATTTTTCTTATTTTGAAGTCTAGAAATAAGTTGATGCTTTATCAGAGTTATTTATTTAAGTAGAAAGTGGGTAACTAAAAAAAAAAAATTCAACAACATAAAAAATAGTCTTCAGGATAATGATTATAAAGCATTTTGCTTTCAAAATTTAAACCAAAACGAAATTCTGTTTTATAATACACAGGTATATGCAACATTACAAATACTTACCATACGTATAATAAATTTTCAGAAATAAAATGTGAAGATATTTTTGTTTCTTGAGAAGATGGCAAACAAATTAGTTGGATAATAACATTACTAAATATGAAAACAAGGAATATCAAGTTAACCAATAAAAGTTCAATTTAGACTAAAATATACTAACAGAATTTTTTAAATCTTTTGTTCCGCACTCAGGGGAAACCAAGTGTATACAATGTTAATATCAATAATATAATGAGCTATTATATATGCACATATACACATATAGATGTTGTTGGAAGTGCAATTATTTCTAATTCTCAAAAAAAATTTATCAGAGTGTGTTATTTCCATTTTGAGGATGAAATATCAGAGCCCTGAAGGTGAAAAGACTTGCTTACAATGGTGCATTCAGATTCAGAACTGTCTGAATGGGAAGCAGTGCCCCTTCGGCTTCATCAAACTACCTTCATGAGATGACAAATCATCCTTTGTAACAAGCCAAGGGATTATTTCTTTAAGTAAAAACAAAACAAATCACAATAGAGACCTTATCTTCCCCATGATCCAGTGTTGTGGACTGGATCATGTTTCCTAAAATTCATATACTGAAGTCCTAACCTCTAGTTCCTCACAATGTTACTATGTGGAGATAAGATTTTTAAACAGGTAATTAAATTAAGATGAGGTGTTTAGGATGGGGCCCACACCAGTATGGACTGGTGTCCTGTTAATAAGAAAGACAGAAACTTGGGATGCATTTCTAGAGAAAAGATCATAGTGAGAAGCAGCCGTGTGCAAGCACAGGACAGTGGCCTCTGGAGAAAGCAAAAGTGGTGATACCTTCGTCTTGGTCTTCCAACCTCCAGAAGTGTGAAAATATAAATCACTATTAATACCCAATTTGTGGTACTTGGTCATGGCCGTCAAGTCAATGAATACTCTAAGGCTTCCTTGTTTAACATTTTATGGAGACCGACATGATGCATCTATTATTACATAAAACTCTCATTAGGACTCTAATTCACATGAAATTGGCAAGGAAGAAAATTTTTATTATGCAAAAGTTTACGAGTCTATGCACCTGTGCAATTACACTGTAAACATTCTGAAATGAATGGAAACTTCTATTCAGCAGTAATTTCAGATTTTCTGGGCAGTGTGCAACTTTTATCAGTAGAATACTCATTTTTTTTTTCCTTTGGAATCAATAGTTGTTTTTAAACTCCAAGCTCTGATAGATAAATAAGGCCTTGCTATGGCATATTTATGTTTTTGTGAAACGTTAAGAAAAATAAGTGTTTATTTAAATCGATGTTGAAGAAAATGGTGTAGGCTGCAGGGCGGCAGACGTGTGATGCTGCTAGGCCTTTTGTTTGGTCTGGCCTTGTCTAGCAGCGTGTATATGAAGCCTCTTTGCTTTTTCCACATGTAAAACTGATAAATGAAAACCTGACCTCCTGAACAGGATGTAAGAATAAGGTGTAAGAAAGGAGAATAATGGTAAAATCTGGGATTTCAATCACTTCACACTGAAGGAAGATTTGCTTAGTTTTAAATGTTGAAGACTTGTATCTGTAATTTGTACAGCTTTAAAATTCAGTAGAACTTTCCCAGTTGACCACCTCCCTACATTGACCCTCCTTAAATTGACTTAATTTTCATAGAGTAGACATGCACCACATGTACGTATCAGTACAAGAGGCCTAATTCCTTATATTGACCACTTCCAGAAGTTGACCGGTTTGTTACAGAACCTTGGCTGGTCAACTTACAGAGGTCCTACTGTATTTCCATTAATGAAACTCTAAATCCTAAAATAGTTCAAATCCAATGTTTCCCACATGGATCCAATAAGCAGTAGGTCTAAGTGGAGAGGTTTGGCTCTAAATTCTTAGGACATTTGGGGTATCTTATATCCTACTTCTACCACTGCTCAAAAACATGGGGCCAGTGTTTCTGCTGATTCTAACTTCTCTCCAAACACACAACTGTTTTAGCCATTTATCCACTTAAAAAAATATATTAGCAGCTTTTATAGAGAGCATGCTATGTGCTAGGCACTGTTGTACACACTTTACGTGTAATAGCACATCATGTTACTAACTCCTGTACTATTATTATACATTGGTGTTCTAAGGTGAGAGACACTAAGTGTCCAGGTCACACATCCAGTAAGATTTTACTTGGTCTCATGCTGTGAGAATGGGGACCAAAGACCCTATTCTTGGCAAGGGAAAGCTCCCCCAGAAAAAGAGGAAAATTAAAAAGTAAGCTGAGTGAGTCAGAACAAAGAAGTGTAAACCAGTTGAGTTGGAGACTGTTGGAGTCCCGCCCCAGGAGCAGGGGCCGCTAAGACCTGTGGAAACTGGTGGTGATCGACTGAAGAAATACAGTTACAAATGACGGGTAAAGAAGAAAGAGACATGAGACATGGAGTAGCATTAAAAGTGGGAGCTCAGCTAGTTTACATTCGAGCTAGTCATTGCTAGCAAGCTTCTTGCCTTTTCTGAAATTCTACCCTTTTGGGGATACAGCTGACAAACACCCTGCGAGGTCTGTGAGCACTTTGAGGAAAATAATGGCCATAGAAGACACTGTGGCAAGTCCTAGAAAAAGACACATTTTCTAGGGTGCTTCCTGCCCATTAAACAGGCAAAGCAGATACCCACTGTGGAGATTTGCATTTGCCTGGGGCAGAGATCAACGGAGTAGCTCCAGTCCTGAAATATGGGCAGAGGAGCTTATATCCCTCATGCAGAGGAAGATCCTCTGTGGTGGTGATGGGAAGAAAATGCCTCCTTCCCATGGTCCCTCGGAGGAGAATAACACCAGTGGCATTTTACTCCACAGGGAACTAGCAGAGTTTAACATCTCCCTAGAAATCTGTGTGTATGATCTCAAGTGGGTGGCTCTCCCAATACAAGGCTCAGATTTCAGATTTCTGAAGGCTACCCTTAAGGTTAATAATAACAACAATAGGAGTTGATAAGATTGATCAGAGAAACTGCTGATGTCTTTGTTCCCTCCCTCATCTTACCCTCTGGGCAAATAGACATCAATGAAAGCAGAGTAGAACAAATACTCGGGTCCATTGCCAGAATCCCAGGAATGGGCAATGGACCCCTGAGCTCCCATTTTTAATTTTACTCTATGTCTCATGTCTCTTTCTTTACCCATCATCTCTAACTGTCTATTTCTTCAGTCTATACCTCCAGTTTCCACAGATCTTAGTGGACCCTGCTCCCGCGGTGGGACTCAGACAGTCTAAAACTCAGGCAGAGTAGCTCCAGAGGGTCCTCTCCTAAACATTAAGCACTATGCTCTCCAATAAAATAATAGCAAATCTCTTTCTGTTTTTGTGTGTAAGTACCCAAATCTCTGCAATATGGTTAAGAAGTTAACCTTACTAGAGTTTAAAGTGATTTGGTCACCACCACTTGACTTGTAATATAAATGGTGGAACCACATCTAGAAGCTGAAATGTGTCCTTTTCAGGTGCACTCTTATGCAATCAAAACTATTTTTGGCAACGCAGAATGGAATTCATTGCTAATTCACCTTCTTGCCTTAACTGCCAAAGTATGCCCTTATCAAGAAGGAACCAGCAAGGTATTATGAAAGTCTGCTGATTTGATGGAAAATTGAAAAGCACCTAGTCATAGCATCCTGCTCCAAGGATGAAGGCCTTCTCAGCAATGGCATTGCCTGGTCAGCATCACTGGTACCCTGTGGGAAGAGTGCACTATGCCACCTGCCATATTAGACACAGTTAAGTAAAAGGACTATACTCTCGGTTCCTGTCTATTTGAGTTGCTAATCCCTCTGCTCTTTAACTGGGGGTAATATTTATTCTCACTTCCTTCACTATCTGCCATATGACTTACCTTTAAAAGAAGGAACCCAAATTTATTTTGTTTAAGGCATTTATGGCAACTCCTGAGCTAGATAGAGAAATAAAAGAGAGAGAAATTCTAGAGAGAGGACTCACTAGTTTAAAGATTCACAGAGAGAAATAGGAAAGACAGGGAGGGGAAAACAACTTCTGAAAACCAATATAAGAGACAAAAGATAAAAAAGTAGCAGAATATGGGGAATCAACAACAAAGCCATGGAGTAGAACAAACCAGAGCTCCATCCTTTTGCCCTGGCTTTATTGTTTTTCTTTTTTTCTTTTCCCCTACCAGACTTGACCTGGATCTTTTCCTGGTTCAAGTCCTGAAATAATGCCACCTTAATTTGTGATACATCTCATAGTTCACCTGGCACTTCTTACTCCTGATTTCACAGAAAAATTCTCTGAGGTTTTGAGACTGAGAGACTCCAATAGTTTTCTAAAGGTCACACAGCTAGTGAGTGGCAGAACCTGGGTGTTCTCACCACAGACTCAATGTTCTCTTTCCTGCATGAAGCCGCCTCTTCCATGTGCTGGTATAATATTGGGTCACAGTGTCAGGAAAGGAACAGCCGTCCACTGCTGTCAGTTCTCAACATCTGGATGTCTCCAGTGCTCTCTAAATCTCTCTCTCTCACTCCCCACCTCCCTCTCTCTCCCCTACTCTTCCCTTCCTGATTTTCTGTAAGACTGAGATGAGAAAAAAGGCCTGAAACATTGACACGGAAGAAGTACATCACTAAGAGGTGTTGTTTTCCTTTACAATTTTTTTTTTCTCGTCAAGACAATGCTAAAAAAACAAACTATGTTAGAGTTTTTGTTTTAGTTTTTTTTTTTTTTTTCCTGGCTGGCAAGTACCTTCAATACAGTTATCACTCTGTCTCATGTCACACCTGCCTAATCTCAGAAAGGATGAGGGAGGAGAGCTGGCAAGGTGGAACGCTGAGTCAGAGGAAGGTGGGACAACACCTGGAGGGTAAATTTGACTGTGAGATGGGACATGATGAATCTGGAAGGATCAGGCAGTCGTCACCAAAACCTGGCACAGATCCTCTATTCAAGAATCTCAGAAAAGTAAGTCCAATTCTTGATTGAAAAGCAAAAAAAATGTTTTTTTTTAAGTTTTTTTAAGATTTTTTTTTAATCAAATCATAGCTGTGTACATTAATGCAATCATGGGGCACAGTGTGGTGTTTTCATACACATTTTGAAATACTCTCATCAGTAAAAAGAAATGTTTAAGGTAACTTACTGGGAAAGTTTAGGACCTATGATATTGAAAAGTATAAAAAAAAAGTCCATTAATTTGATTTCATATATATATCTCCCAAGAAAATATTAACTTGGCCAAGTTTATACTTCGAAGCCCTCAACACTGACTGAATTTATAGCAAAATGCTACAGTGAGCAGTGAAATACTATGACAAATACATGTAGATGAAAGCTCCTAGTGAGCTCAGGTATGGCTGTGCACTGCTGTATCCCTTCCACCTACTTTAATGCAGAATCTAACAGACCCTCAAAAATGCTTTTCTAATGAGAAAAAGTATACATGAGTTTTATTGGGCTTAATATATAAGCACGATTTCACAGTTAGACATCAGCCCTACATATGCAGAGAAATTGATAACCCAGCTTGGTCTACTTTTAAATATGAACAATAATGCAAGATTCAAAGTGTAGAATCATTTCATCATTTTATAATACTATTTAGAAATAAGAGGGGAAAAAAACTCATATACTGAAATTCACCAGGGTGAAGACTAAGGTTTATTAGATGGCCAGAACCTTGCCTGCCAAATTGTCCTTTCCTCATTCCCTTCAAAGTAGTTTTTAATTCCCTACTTTAAACTTAGACAAACACGCATTCATAGTTGTCCCCAAAGTCCTTGTAGCCTGCTTTCTGACCCTCAAATCTTGTACTATCTAATCATAACACTCATCGTGCTGTATTGTAATTACTTCTTTACTTGTTTAATGGTCTTCCTCACTCCCTCTGCTTAATGCAAATTTCTTTGTCCCAGCCGGGACACTGTCTTCCTTATTTGCAGTCGTATTTCTAGTGCAAAGCAAACAGATCGGCACATGGTAGGCACTCAACGAATATCACCCCAGTGAAATAAAACACACATTAAACACACTGCTCTTTGTCGGCTTTGGAACACTCAAAACTTCCTTCATCAGATCTATATTCCACAATAAAGTAAGCATAAAACAATTATTTCAGATAGCTATTTAAAGCATATTTAGTATGCAACCATAAGCTATAAATAATATTACTATAATTATAAATCATAAAAGTAACATATTTGAGTCACTTCCTGATATTAGTACATCATAACTCAACAATTATATTTTCTTAATACTAATGCTAATTGAAGAACCAATGAAATAACTGTATTGTTATGTTTGCAAGAAAGGATGTTCATTATTTTCATTATTTTCACAGATTTCAGATAAAGGCTCCTTAAATTTAATTTTGTTTTCATCTAGAAAGCAAATTCCTTTATAATTGTAGAAGCCCAAATTATTTACGTTTGAAATTATTGAGACAGATTACTAGGACAAGAAGCACAGTGGTTTGAAGAAAGCATTGACCTGAGAGTGGGAAGCCCCGGGTGCCAGTCTTAGATTTGCCATTAACTGTGTAATCTCAGATAAGATTCATAACACGTAAAGGTTGCTGTTTCACTTCCAATGATATCTCTTGTGGAGATCAGATGGGAGTAAGCATAGGAAAGCATTTTGTAAGCTCAACACCACCATGTCAATAGAGTCATGTATCATGTAGTGATGGGGATACATCCTGAGAAATACCCCGCTAGGGGAATCTGCAGTGCAACCATCATAGCGTGTACTAACACAAGCCTAGTGGTACAGCTTACTGTATACCTGGGCTGCAAACCTATACAGCAGTGGTTCTCAACCTTCCTAATGCCATGAACCTTAAATATAGTCCAAAAGGGTGGCAACTCGCAGGTTGAGAATTGCTGCTATATAGCGTGCTATTGTACTGGGTGCTGCGGCCAATTGTAACACAGAGGTTAATAATTTCTATTTCTAAACATATGAAAATATAGAGAAAGTACAGTAAAAATATGACATAAAAGATAAAAAAATGTATAAGGCGCTTACCATGAACGGCTCCTGCAGGGATGCCAGGTGCCCAGTGAGTGTAACAGTCTAGGACATGACTGTACATCACTCTGGACTTGACTGAGGTGCTGCACTTAGACAACACTAAGTTACACCAAATTTATAAAATGTTTTTCTTTCTTCAATAATATTACAAATTAATCTTAGCATATTTTTTACCTTATAAACATTTTAACTTTCCGATTCTTCTGTAATAACACATAGCTTAAAACACAAACACACGATGGAGCTGTACAGAAATAGTTTCTTTCTTTGTACCCTATTCTATAAGCTTTTTTTCATTTTTAGTTTTTTTTTTTTAACTTCTAAAACTTTTTTGTTAGAAACTAAACACAAACACACGCATTAGCCCAGGCCTACACTGAGTAGGATCGTCGACATCACTGTGTGCCCCTTCTCCATTTTGTCCTATGGGAAAGTCTTCAGGGGCAACGTGAGTGTGTTTAAAATGCCTCTGAAATGCCTCCCTAGAGACGTGACTGAGGTCGTTTTTCAACAGTTAACTTTTCTGTAACAAGTAGGAATCCACTGACTACATAAAAAGTACAGAGCCGTAAATAATACACCAGTGTGGGAGGTAGACAGGTTGATTTCTCAACGGGGCACCCTGCCTCACTCCTGGGTACCCAGGGAACGTTTGCAGAGGAATAATCCCTGGGGGTTCTTCAAGGCCTTGGAAAATGAAAAGAACCCAGAGGGCCCTGACTGGCTGGACTAGGCCTATGTTAGAGAGTCAACAGGTGGGAGGGATTAAAGTCTTTGAATGTGTAGAGAGGAGGTTAGGGAACCTGGTTTACTCTCCCTGCAGGAACAGAACCAGCTTCTCCCTCCCCCTTTATTGAAATACACGATGGGCTTTTCACCAGGCTCCTGCCGCTTCCCCACGCTCTCCCACTCTCTCCAGCCTTCCTGGAGACTTGAGATTCTTTCAACCCCATCTTTTGCACAGTCACCTTTGTTGGAAATGAATAAAAGCGGCCAGAGCGGGGCTGCATTTTCCTGGTTTACTCAACCTGAGTTAATGTAAGCTTCTCCAGGCACTTTCTGACTTTGTTTTAAACTCATGTTATTTCCAGTGTCATTTCTTCCAGCCGGCATTAAAACCAGGCAGGGGTTCACGTGCAAAACCCCCCAGCCCCACCAGTAGCAGTCACTGAGTATAATGAAGTACTATACGCTGTATACATAATCGTATGTGCTATACTTTACTCAGCTGACAGCATAGTGGGCTTGTTTACACGGTGTCACCACAAACACACAAGCAATGCCCGTGCTAGGATGTTATGATGGCTGTGATGTCATGAGGCTGTAAGAATTTTCAGGTCCATTCTAATCTTATGGGACCACTGTCATACACAGTCGCTCATTTATCAAAATATTGTTATGTGGTGCACAATTGTATAATACATCAGTACAGTTACATTTTGCAAAGGAACTTTATATCCTAAAATAAGGTTAGACGATATTAGTAAATAAAATTCAACATGCATGTACCTCACAAAATAAAGAGACAGAATTATATTGATGAGCAATCTGAGGTCAACTGCTGACTCATTTTAGCAGAAATTGGCTTAATTTATAATGGACGTGCCTATTTATAATACTGAGAGATTCGCTAAGGAATCGCTAAGGAGAATCATGTTGAACTAGATGGCATTTTTACCAGACAGAATTCTTTTCCACAGAAATGAATGTGAATGTTAGTACGTGTATGACTCTAATTATAGTCACATTAATAGTTCCTTTTTTTTTGAGACAGAGCCTCACTTTTTAGCCCTTGGTAGAGTGCCGTGGTGTCACAGCTCATAGCAATCTCAAACTCTTGGGCTTAAGTGATTCTTTTGCCTCAGTCTCCCAAGTAACTGGGACTATAGACGCCTGCCACAACACCCGGCTATTTTTAGAGATGAGATCTCACTCTGGTTCGGTCTGGTCTTGAACCCATGAGCTCAGATAATCCACCAGCTTCGGCCTCCCAGAGTGCTGGGATTACTTATGTGAGTCCATAGCATTTTTAAGCAAACCCTGAGTTGCCTATTCTTGTGTTGTGTCAATAGTAAATCCTGAAATCTTTCACTGTTGATGCAAAATCTTCAATATGAAACAGCACCTATGTGGACAAATAGTAATAGGAATTTCCAGCATTTAAGAGGCTGTTAGAAATACAAACATCAAACTATAGTTGAATAGTAATAATTCTTAGGCAAATAGTTCTCAAAGGAATTTACCCAGAAATGCTGAACAAAGACTGATGAACGTTCCTTGTTCCCTGCGTCCTTCTGACTCCACCAGAGAAAAGATGCTGTTTTTAATAAATTTACCATTTCCTTCCACTCATAGGTTATCCCCCAAATGTGGAACTTTAGTTTTGCTTCCATTTCTAAGTGTTTGGAAAGTACACATCGTGTTCCAGAAGAAATACTGTTATTTTCAATGGGTCTCATTTCACAGAGTGACTCTGTGAAGGCAATACGCAGAAGGTACTTTTTGTTCGATTAAATATTTTTTAAAAATTATCTTCTCTGTAAAATACCAAGAAATATTTATGATAGTATTTTTATTTTATCTTACTGAAGATACTTAATTTTATTACATAAGAAAGACATTTATAATTAAATTCAGTTACTTTTGCAGCCCAATAAACACACGAGCATGGAGACCACGGATGTGTCCAAAATACACACTCCAAATAAATGTGTCTATTACAAC
This sequence comes from Galagoides demidoff, assembly GCA_963574575.1. Classification (NCBI taxonomy): domain Eukaryota; kingdom Metazoa; phylum Chordata; class Mammalia; order Primates; family Galagidae; genus Galagoides; species Galagoides demidoff. Next base: position 64,913 of record CAUYQV010045341.1, read on the forward strand.
TTAAAGAATTAAAAATATATATTAAGCCAACGCACACAAGATATTTTAAAATGAGTTTCTTGTTTTTCATCTTCAGTATTTAGCCTTAGAAATGCAATAGTACCCTTCTCCCTCAAAAAATCTCCATATCTGTTGTGAAAAGTCACTAAACATAAATCAAGTAAAAAGAGACCCCAGGAGGGAGACGTGGTAGAAACAACCAAAAAATATTTCTTGGATGTGAATTGCAAGAGAAAAAGGTATTATATGGTGGATATTCCTTTTTTTTTTTTATTAGTTAAGATAAAATTAACAAACACAAAAATAACCTTTTAGTTTTGTAAGAGTGATTGACTTTCTGATCACGGACCTTACTCCATTCTCCATTCATATCTGAAACAAAGTGGTATGAATCACGTGAGAAGAAAGATTTAAGAAAAAATGGACTTTTACAGACGAAAGTTTAACATACTTTCTGCAAATAACCAGTGCTGTTATTCTACCAACAATTTATTTACTTCTCAGAGAAGTCCCAGAATGATTTATTTTCTGAATGACTCCCAATTAAAGGGACTTGACAGCTTCCAGGTTCTTCTACACATTTGCTGATTTCAGAACTCTCTGGGCTCCAGAACTTGGTGAACAGCCAAACCCCTGACTGGTAACCAGGCCCCTCTAGCTGCTCTCCCTTCCCCTTTCACTGGGCCTCCCATCTCTTTTCAAGACCTAGCTTCGTCAAAAGCTGGAGAGACTTCTGAGGAAGGTGAACTCTTGAAAGCCCCTGTATGTAGGACATCTACCTAGAAAACTCTTTTGTTTGATTTTGGTCAAAACTGGAGTAACTGATTTCTATTCTGCTTTTAAGTTGGCTAAACTCCAGGGAACAAAACTCACCAGGTAACAACTTCAAAGGGGGTGACCAGCCACATTGTGAATAGTGCTCTACAAAATTATTATTGATGGGACATTACTGCTCGAATTTGCATGTCAGATAAGTCACATAATTTCACTTTAAAAGTAAAAACATCATTTTCAAAGATCTAACCTAATACAGGTTATTGTCTATTAGTCCTGTCCGATATCATCGTCATACAGATAGATGTTCTACCACAATTTCAGTCGTCCCTGGGCAACCTCATGGAAACAATAGCAGTTGTTATTGCCCTAAGCTTTATATCTTGTAAAAGTCTTATCTTGGGCCTTTTGGCTCATCCTGACTTCATGTGCATATTACTAAAAGAAAGACCTAATGCACAGATATTTATGGGAAATTTAAATTCAAAATGCATTAGATGCCAGATTCTTGTATAAGGCTGTCATTTAAACAGTTAGGAATTCACAGTATACTAAGATAAGGCTTCAGATCTAACATTATAGAAAAATGTCTGAATTTCTTTAATTAAAAAATTTTTATTCAAATAAAAGCCTTATACCATTTTTTTTTTTTTTGCAGTTTTGGCCAGAGCTGGGTTTGAACCTACCACTCCCAGTATATGGGGCCAGTGCCCTACTCCTTGAGCCACAGATGCTGCCCAGCCTTATACCATTTTTAAAGGCAAAAGTGATCTCACTTTCTTTCAATCTTGATCTCCTTCCATCTCCATATTTGCAAACATTCACACACTGTAAAAGAAAATACAGTATAAATACTATGATGAAGTGTTGTTTTTGAATTCCTTATAATTTCAGAAAAGATTGAGAGAAAATCAGAAAGAAAAAAAATCACATTTCAAATGTTATGGTTACCATTTTGATTACAGTTGTCGCATAGCTGAATCTAGACATTGAAGAATCCATTCAGCTCCATACTTTGTTAGAAAAAAATATTGCTATGAGTATACATAGGAGTATAGGTCCACGTAATTTGTAATAGCACACCTGTCTGTGAAAAAAAATGTATGTGCACACACACAGTAATTCAGACATACACTGAACACAGCCCCTGGCTTTTCATACAGAATGGAATTCAGTTTAGTTCTGGTAAAAGCCTGAAAGGCAAATTTGAGGAAACAGAGTTTCAGTTTAAGATGAATACAATGACCTAGTTGTATTAATAATACAATAATAAATTAATAATAAACTAATAATAAAATTCTAGTTTATTCTGCACAGTCATTTGGTTTTTTAAAACCTATATTAAAAATGGTGACTGAGCTTTTATTATGTGCCAAGCATTATTTTTCCTTCTTTCTTTCTTTTTTTTTTTTTAGGTGCTGGGGATATAATGATCAGAAGATAGACCTGCTGTTTTAGTAGTACTAGTATTTTTGTTCTGCAGTGGATGGGGCATAAGTAGAATTTGCCATTTGGGGGGAAGGGAGCTTTCACTGAAGTAAGGTTCTGTCCCATCTTTACAACAGATCACAAATTTCTGAGTGACAACAAAGTCAACAATGCCTTCTAATACTGCTGTGACAAAGAGAAATTAAACGCATTTAGTTCCATTGCTCTGAACATAAGAAGCGTGAGGGCTTTTTGTGTAGTTACAGCCAAGGACAAAAATAACATATGAAGTTCTATTTGTTCAGTAAAGGGTTGCAGGCTGTTTTCTTCTGTTTCATTTGCTGGCATATTTGAATACCCAACGGGGGACACTCAGCTTCCCTTACCCCTCTGAGCAGGCTTTACTCAATTCTCTCTGTCAGAACACATTTCCAACAAGGCTAATTGATTACCAGCATCACTCCCACAAACACCCATGCATACCCCGTTTTTAATCTAGGATTTTTAAATCTAGAATTCTGATTTTCTTGTACTCATTTTGATCACCTCCGTCCTTTTGGCTCATCCTGACTTCATGTGTCTACTACTAAAAGAAAGACCTAATGCACAGATATTTATCGGAAATTTAAATTCAAAATGCTTAGATGCCAGATTCTTGTATAAGGCTGTCATTTACCAGTTGGGAAGTCACAGTATGCTAATTGCTTTTTAGAACATATACAAGTCATTGTGTATTCTTTGCACCTCAAAAGTCAATGATAAGTGTGTCCTGCCTTTGAAAGATAAGGAGCATATACATATTGTGTATTTCCTTCAATTACGTATGTCAAGACCTAAATAGAGCCTCCTGGATGGAATAAAATCAACATATTATTCCTTGCAAAATCAGTGATAAGGATGAATGCAGTCCTTTAAGAGTTCAGAAAGCATTTTACTCTTATAGGGCATATAGTATGAATAGTGGTAGAAAAAAAAATGAAAGCAGAAATTCTGAGAAAGAGCACTTTGTCATTTGTACCAATATACCATGTTCTGTTCTGTGCTGAAAATGTTCTTGGATCTGGTCTAATCTGGTGCATCAGTCACACAGAGATTTTTTTTTCATGAAAGATGTAAGAGGGCTTCTACACGCTTAGCAGCCCCATGGCCAAGGAAGAGATGTCCAAAATTATTAAAGGATAGCTCAATGAATACGAGGGTGTAAATCTACCAGAAAGGTTTTCATGCTATATTCTTCTGTGTTCAAGCTAGGTCACCTGAATTTTACCAATATTAAATAAATATTAGGTCAGTCAAGATACTTGTGAAGCTGTATTGGGAGATAGATTTAATGAAAATTCAAAATGCACATTACAACTATACATTTTTGAATTTTCATTAAATCTCTCTCCCAATTCAGCTTCACAAGTATATAAATGGTAGGCTAATATTTTCACTTTTTCTTCCACATGTGAGGCATTTTCTTGTAAGGAATTAATTCGAAGGATAATGCTAGTTAGAAAATCATAAAATAATTTATGTAATATTAAAAATTAAAACATGAATTTAAGATGTAAACTCTGGCAAGTCTAATTCTGAGCATCATGTGCTCAATTAAAAAGAAATCCCTGTCATACAGAGATCATCCTTTCCTTATACTGCATTTGAAGAAAATAATATTAAACTTAAACATCAGATTTTTTAAAAATGAATTCTCAAGTAATATACAAATAAGTGCTAGGACAGAATATTTTCCACCAACACATTTGTCCCAGGAAAATTATGAATTTAGGATAATAAGGATATTTTCCTGAGCATTTTCCCTTCCATTAGGAGTTTTTCTTCTGGGTTCATATGAAAATATTTTATCTTTTCTTCAAATCCATGTCCCATCCTTTTATTAAGCAACTAATAAAATATCCTTACAAAGTCTGATTTCTTATCTAAGGCGGTTTATACTTTTAAAAATAATGATAATGCAGCTTTTGAATTTTCTATGTGTTTAAGGATGTACCATCCAACTCTATGTTACAGAAAGTCACAAAACTTCATGTGTATCTAATGTACATGTACATATTAGTGATCCAGGTCTTTTAAATTATTTTAACTTGTTACCGTTTTGGTGGTGGTGGTGTAGCCATGATAGTGGGTGGGTTGTTTTTATTTTGTTAGAAGAAATAAAAACTATGCTTATGTTTTTCTCAAGCCATCTGAGAAAAGACAAATTATTATACGTATTTGACTGATTTTTATGGCATGTGTACAAATGATAAAAATGGCATTAGAAGCTAGTGCATCTCGGAGACCTAGATTTTTGTAATGGATGGGCCTACAAAGAGGCACTGATTTTAGTTATAACTTGCTAGAGCAATGCAGAGAGAGGGGTGCCATGAAATTGATGATTGCATTTCTTTTCTGGGTAGACAAATATGAAATGCCATGGCCACAAGCTTTAATTGCTATTTGAGTTATGAATATTTAAAAAGTTTTATTCTCTCACTTGCCTACATATCATAACATGTTATAATTATTAAACTTGAGTTTTGTGAACTTATTTTTATTTCATCTGAAATAAAATTACTGTGATTACTATGTCAGTTAATTTTTCATAAAAATAACTGTCATTATAATACAAGGAGGATTATTTACATTGTCCATTTCCATTAAGCACAAGGTATAATAGTAGCATATTTTCTTTCATAAAAATGAATTTTTTCATGCCTATGACATTTATTTTAATTCATATCTTTTTGAATTTATAGTTTTTCAGAAAATCCAATACATATATATAATTTCTATATGTATATAGAAATTAAAACTTAAAGATATAATTTAATATTTAAGACTACACTATGCCTACTCCACTGCCAGCTGCAGTCCCATGATCTGCCTGGGCATGTACCAAGGTACTAAAATCTGCCTGGCTGCTGGCTATAGTCCTACACTGTATCAGATTCCAGCTAAGGTCCTGTGATAACCCAAGCGTATGCCCAGGTCCTGCAACTGACCCCATAGCAAGCAGTGGTCCCACGAAGGCCTGGTGCCCTACAGCCTTTGGTATGTCCAGGCATTGGCCAAGGTCTCATGATCTGCCCAGGCACTGGCCTACATCCACAAACTTCCCAGGTGCTGACCAAGGTCCCCTGACCCAGCAGCCACCAAAGTACTGTGACCCTCTTGGGCACTCAGATACTAGAAATGCTCTAGGCACCTACCAAGGTCTCACAAAACAGCTTGCTTCTGTCCGTAGTCCTGTGACATGCCCTTTCACCTCCCAAGGTGCCATGATTCACCCACATGCTAAAGAAGGTGACATTTACCCTCCATAGACAGGGACTTGCCTATCTACTGGCAAGAGCTTCTACCAGTGGCTTTGAGATCAATACACCAATCTGAATGCATATCCCACAGCACTGGCTCGGACTGTTACAACTCTAGGGGAATGGAAGAATGTAGGAGAACAGATATGTTATGGGCTCTCAATGCATTTGCATTGCTCCTGCTGGGTCAATTCTCAACAGTAGGACACAAAGGCACTATCCAGGAACCTCTTCCCCTTCTCACTAAATAAGAGAGTACCTAGCAAAGAAGAACATGTCAATCCTGAACTGAGAAGTTTCATCCAGATGAGCAGAAATCAGCCAAAGAATCCAGGAAAGATGAAAAACAAAATAGTTCAATTACCCCAAAAGATCATAACAGATCCACAGCAACAGACCTCAACCAAAAGGAAATTGTTGAAATTTCAGAAACAGAATTCAGAATAGAGATAACAATTCAGAATAGAGACAACAAAATGAATGAGATAGAACGGAAGGTTGAAAAGCAACATAAAGAAATTTAAAAAAATTGTGAGACATGAATGAAAATATGAAAAACTTACTCACTAAAGAGATAGACATCATAAGAAAAATATAAATGAACTTAAATAAATTAAAGAGTCATTCAGAGAATTAAATATACAGGAGAAAACTTCAATAACAGGCTAGATCAAACAGAAGAAAGAATCTCAGACCTTAAAGACAAGGCTCCTAACTTACCCAGTCACTCAAATATGCAAAATAAACAATAAATAATAATTAACAATCAGAGAACTATGAACCTATGTGAAGTGAGCCAATATGTGACTTATAAGTATCCTGGAGGGAGGAGAAGAAAAAGCAAGAAGCATGGATAACCTATTCAAAGGAATTAGAGAGAAGAAATTCTCTGGTATCACCAGACATTCAGATATGCAAATACAAGATGGTCATCAAAGTCCAGGAAGACTCAAAGCAAATAGGACAGACACATCAAGACACAGTCATTAACTTGGTCAAATTCAAAATGAAGGAGAAAATTCTACAAACTTCAAGATAAAAGCAACTACTAACCCACAAAGGAAAAAACATCAGGCAAACAGTACACTTCTTAGTGGAGATTTTACAAACCAGTGGGGAACAGGGCCCCATTTTTATATAGAACTACTATTGGTTAAGAATTTTGTATCCTGGCTCAGTGCCTGTAGCTCAGTAATTACAGCACCAGTCACACACACTGAGAGTGGTGGGTTTGAACCCAGTTGGGACCAGCTAAACAACTGCAACAAAAAAATAGCTGGGCATTGTGGTGGGCACCTGTAGTCCCAGCTACTTGGGAGGCTGAGGCACGAAAATAGCTTAAGCCCAAGAGTCTGAGGTTGCTCTGAGCTGTAATGTCATGGCACTCTGCCTAGGGTGACATAATGAAACTGTCTCAAAAAAAAAAGAAAAAGAATTTTGTATCCTGCAAACTAAGGTTTATAAATGATGGCGAGATAAGGATGTTTACAGAAAAGCAAACATTAAGGGGATTTGTCACTACTAGACCTTACCTACAAAATGTTTAAAAGTTCATTGTACATGGAGCAGTACAATGGATACCTAACAATGTAAAAACACCCCAAAATTAAAGCTTACAGTTCTTATAAAACAATAACACAAGACTGAAAATAAAACAAGTTATGATCCAATATGATAAACACAACAGCATCCCATGAATCAATACTAACACTCAACTTTAATTGTCTTAATGACTGGCTTAAAAGACACAGGCTGGAGGAATGGATGAAAAAACAACTCAAACATTTGCTGTCTCCAAGAAATACATCTATACTACAAGGACTTACACAGACTCAAAGTAATGAATGAAAAAATATTTTATGCAAATGAAAAACAAAGGTAAGCAGGTATGGCCATTCTTATATCAGATAAAATAAAGTTTAAATTAACAATGGTCAAAAAAAAGCAAGGTGGTCATTATACAATGATGGTAAAGACAATTCAACGAAAAGACATACCAATCTCATATATATATATTTGACATAGGAGCTCCCAGATTCAGAAAGCAAATTTTATTAGATCTAAGGAAAGAAAACACACAATAGAATTTTAATAGCCAGGGACTTCAACATCCTACTAAAAAATCTAGACAGAAAATGATATATTGAATAAAGACATACTGAACTTAAATACGACTCTATAATAAATGGGCCTAATAGACATTTATAGAACATTTTACTCCCAAACTACTGAATAACACCTTTCTTATTAGCACAGGAGATATTTGCCAAAATTGATCATATCTTAGGTCAGAAAATAATTCTCAGGAAAAAAAAAATCAAAGCCATAACAAGTATAATCTCAGACACAGTGGGCTAAAACTAGAAATCAATTCCAATAGAAGCACTCCCATCTACACAAATTCATGGAAATTAAACAACTTGCTGCTGAGCAATGCTTAGATCAATGATGAAATTCAGATGGAAATCAAGAGTCCTCACGCTGAATGACAAATGGGATATAAGTTTTTAAAATCTGTAGGAAACAGAAATAAGTAGTCTTAGGGAGAATATTCATAGCCTTAAATGCCTACATCAAAAAGAAATAAAGATAACAAATTAACAACCTAATGTCATATGTCAAGGAGCTAGAAAAATAAAAACAAACCAAATGAAAAAATCAACAGAATGACAAAAATGAAAAAATCTCAGAGTAGAACTAAATGAAATAGAAACAAAACCCAAAAACCCCTAAAAGATCAATGAAACAAAAGTTGATTCTTCTGAAAAGATAAACAGTATCAAAGACCACCAACCAGATTAACCAGAAAAAGAAGAGAAGGGATACACATAATCAGAAATGATAAAGGAGACATTATAACTGAAACTGTAGAAATTCAAAATATCTGTGAATACTATGAAAATCTCTATACAAATGAACTAGAAAAATTAGATAAAATGGATAATTTCATGGAAACATACAACTTCCCAAGGCTGAATCAGGAAGAAAATAGGAAATTCTGAATAGACCAATAACAAAAAGTGAGATTGAAGCAGTAATAAAAAACTTCCAGCAACAACAATAACAAAAATCCCCAGACCAGAGATATTTACTGCCAAATTCTAGCATAACTACAAAGAAGAAATGGATGCTATTCTTCAGAAATTACTCCAGGATGTTCAGAAGGAGGATATCTTCCCTAACTCATTCTATGAGGTCACTATCACCTTAAAATCAAAGACAGGAAAGGACACAACAACAAGAAAAGAAAATACTAACCAATATCCTTTATGAACATAGATGCAAAAATCCTGAACAAAATGCCAGCAAACCAAATTCAAAAGCACATCTAAAAGATGATTCACCATGATTAATTTGGTTTCATACTGGGATGCAAGGATGGTTCAACATGAAAATCAATAAATGTGACTTGCTGCATCAACAGAAACAAAAACAAAGATTATAGGATCTCATTTGATGCAGAAGAATGTATTAAATCCAGCACCCTTCTATGATAAAACCTCTCAACAAACTAGGCATAGACAAAACTTACTTCAAAATTATAAAATCTATATATGACAAACACACAGATAATATCATACTGAATGGGGAAAATTTGAAAGCATTCCCCCTAAGAACTGGAACGAGACAACGATACCCATTGCCACCACTTCTATTCAACACAGCATTGGAATTCTTAGGCAGAGTCATCAGGCAAGAGATAGAAAGGGCATCGAGGTCAACCATCCCTGTTTGTTTATGATACAAGCTTGTATCTAGAAAACCATAAAGACTCCACCAAGAGTCCTAGAACTGATAAATATAACGAAATATCAAGTCACCAAATCAATGTGCACAAATCAGTAGCATTTCTATATACTATTATAACACTCAAGCAGAGAGCTGTATCAATGCCTTGATACCATTTACGATAACTAGAAAGAAAATAAAATACCTAAGAATATGCTTAACCAAAGAGGTGAAAGATCTCAAAGGAGAACTACAAAATACTGATGATAGAAATCGCAGAGAACAAAAACAAATTAGAAAACATCCCTCATTCATGGACTGGAAGAATCAACATCATTTATAATGTCCATACTGCTCAAAGTGATGTACAGGCTCAACACAGTCCCTACCAACATGCCAATGTCATATTTCATAAATCTGGAAAAAAAAATCCTAAGTTTCATTTGGAGCCCAAAAGGCCAAAGGAATTGTATGCAAAAGGAACAGATGTGGAGGCATAGCATTACCTGACTTTAAATTGTATTACAAGTGGATAGTAAGCAGAACAATATGGTATTAGTATAAAAGTAGAGACAAAGACAGAAGAAACAGAGAGAGAGCTCAGAAATAAAACCTAATAGCTATAATTAACTGATCTTCGACAAAGCAAACAACAAAATACCCTGTGGAAAGGAAGCCCTGTTCAAAAAATGATGCTGGAAAAACTGGACGGCCACATGCAGAAGAATGAAAGAGCATCTTTATATCTTTTACCATATGCAAAAATTAATTTTAATTCATTAAAGATGGAGAAAAGCATTTTTTTTGGGGGGGGCAGAGTCTCACTTTATTGCCCTTGGTAGAGTGCTATAGCATTACAGCTCACAACAACCTCCAACTCCTCCGCTTAGGCTATTCTTTTGCCTCAGCCTCCTGAGTAGCTGGGACTAGGCGCCCACCACAATACCCAGCTATTTTTTGTTGTTGTTGCAGTTTGGCTGGGGCCAGGTTCGAACCTGCCACCCTCGGTATATCGGGCTGGCGTCCTACCCACTGAGCCAGAGGCACTGCGTGAGAAAAGTCTTAAAGTTAAAGCATAAACCATAAAAATTCTAGAGGAAAATGTAGGAAAAACTCTTCTAGAATTTGGCCTAAGTGAAGAATTTATGACTAGGTTCCCAAAGGCAAATGCAGCAACTACAAAAATAAATAAATGGGACTTAATTAAATTAAAGACTTCTGCACAGCAAAGGAAATAATCAATAGAGTAAATAGACAACATACCGAATGGGAGAAAATATTCACACACTACTTCAAAGGACCAGAATCTACAAAGAACTCAAACGAATTAGCAAGAAAACAATAAGTTATAAAAAAGTGGTTAAAAACATAAACAGAAGTTTTTCAAAAGAAGATAGATGAATGACCAACAAATACCCAGGAAAAAATGCCAAGAAAATGCAAATTAAAACTACAATAAGATACCATACCTTACCGCTAACAGAATGTCTATTATTAAAAAATAAAAGGCAATAGCTGCTGGCCTAGATGCAGAGAGCAAGAAACACTTATACACAGTTGGGGAAACTGTAAATTAGCACAACCTGTATGAAAAACAGTATAGTGATTCCTCCAAGAAATAAATGCAGACCTACTGTTCCATCTGGTAATCCCATTTCTGGGTATGTACCCAAAGGAAAAGAGGTCATTTTATCAAAAATATATCTGCACTAGAAAGTTATCATAGCTCAATTCATAATCACAAACATGTGGAACCAACCTAAATAAACACCCATCAGTTCATGAGGGGATAAAGAAAATGTGGTATGTCTATATCATGAAGTAGTAGTCAGCCATAAAAAGGAATGAGATGATGTCTTTTGCAGTATCTTGGATGGAATCAGAGACCACTATCCTATTAAAGCATCTTAAGAAAAGAAAATCAAACACCACACGTTCTCACTAATAAGTGGAATCTAAATGGTGGGTACATATAGGCACTAAGAGTTATAAAGGACATTGGTATAGGGGGAATTGAGCCCTGATCTTTAGCATAAGACTCATTTCCTGCTTGGGAGACCTGGAGAACCACGAGAATGGCTTATAAGTGGTGTGTGTGCAGGAGACCGAAAATTGGCCTCCAAGAAAATGTAGGTGAGGTTTGGCAGTACTAGGCCTAATGGTTACGGTCAAGATTCTCTAGATTCCAAAGGTCTCTTGAAGCTGGAAGCAGAGGTCTTGCTTACAGTCTACAGTTTTGCAAAAACAAATTTGAAATATTCTGACACTTTCCACGTTCCCCTTTTTAGTGCTGATGTCTGATGAGTAACTTTTACCTACTTTTCCCTCGGGACCCGAGGTTAGCTCAGGAGGGCTCTTCCCAGAGTTCCTCGGTCTTCTGACACAGACTTTGTGCCAAGTCTCTTCATTCCTTACATATAAACTGCCTCATTGGGTGACCCAATGGAAGTGACCTTCACATTGGAAGGCAAGAAGAACGGGTGGGAGAGGTTGAGGGATAAAAACTTATCTACTGGGGACAGTGAGGACTCTACTGGGGAGGGGCATACAAAAAGCCCTGACTTAAGCATTAGATAATAAGCCATGTAACAAAAATATTTGTACTCCTTTATTGTTCTGAAATAAAAAAGAGAAGCAAGTGGGTCAGCATAATATTGCTATTCTATATAACAGCACTGGAGAATTTCTGATGGTGAGGCCCATCCATCACCAAAAGAATCTAAATCATTGTATGTTCAGATTTTATCCAGTAAGCCCCAAATTCAATAAAATTAGTTACTCAAGTCAAATACAGACTTTACCACTCTTTCAGGTAACTAAGTATATATAGATATTAATTAATCTTTTGATGGAAAAGATTACTTTCAAAGATGTCAAAATATTGTGACTTTTTTCCCTCCTAATATGAATTTCTGAGGGGAAAAATAAACATCATAAAATCTTCTACATCCTCATTTATTCAGCCATTTCTAGGCATAATACATGTAATTTAATATCTTAGCAACACAGGTTCTATTTTAAAATAAAATACATGTTTATAATCAACATGTCTGTAATATGAATTATTCAGTTTTTCTTAGGTCATATATATTGAGTCAAAGAAAAAGAAAAAAATCCGTGTCAGCATGCAGAAATTTATTTCCCAATGTTGTACTTTACAGAAGGAAGAAAATACATGCAAACAATAGTTTATTTTGTCTTTCTAAGTAGATATATTGAAGAGGGCTGAAGAATGCAGAGATACATTAAAAATACAAACCCAATTAAAGCATGAATCTGCTTTTATTCTTCACTTCTATAATTTAAATTTGATCTTCATTTCAGACTAAGAAAAATGAAATAAATAATCTAGGCATGTATTCTGAGAGTTAGTTAAAGAATTTTTAATGCTTTATTAGGACTTTGGTAAGGAGCTCTGTACCAGAATCTTGAGCCTACAGCGTTTAGCAATTTAAAGTTACTGGAGCACTTCACAAATTGGAATTCCAATTTGAAAGAATGAAGGTCTCCTAAAAACTTGAAGCACTCCAATAATTTTAAATTATTTTCTACTTTGTAAGTTCAGAGCCCTCACTGCTTATAAAGAGAGGCACTTATAACAGAAAGGAAAGTACGACAATAATTTTATATCATTGTGTATCGTGTAGGGCAATTTTAAGGCACTGAAGTACTTATAAGTTTTCCAGTTCCATTTGAAGGATTTCAATTTGAAAGGAAGTAAAAGCAGATTTTACAACATAACAATCCAAAACACACTAAGTAGAGAAAAATATAGAACATAAAATAATGTGTGTCCTCCAAAATGTAAAAGGAAATTAAATTATCTGATAAATTGTTTAGTTGGCATAAAGTAGCAGGCAGGATATAAGGAGATAACATCCACATGATAGCAACACTATACTTTAGAAGTAATAACTCAGAATGTTATAGGGAAGGATTTAAAACAAAAAACCAAGAGGTATATGCTGAGCTTTAATATATCATTCAATGATACACTGAAGTAAGTTCACACAGGCTCTGAAGAATTGACTATGCACATCTCTTCCCAATTTTGTAATATTGGGAAAATAATTGGTAGATTAAAATTATCCATTATAGCAGTATTTGTACTATAAAAATTGGTAAAACTTACTAATTAAAGCCTTTTTCCTTTGGAGATCCAATAGTTAACACTTACCAGCAGACCACTGGTTATATCCAATTTATTTCTATGTCAGATTCTTTCAATTATCAGGGAATGTGAGTCTTGAGGTTATCTTAAGTAATCCAGGGATAGGAAAAATAAAAGAACGATATTCTCAGTCAAGAAGCGTCTGAAGCCAAGTGGGAAGATCAGAAGCAAATAGTAAAGAACCAGGAGCATCAGGAAAATGGCAACTCAAAATTCGGTGGTTCAAAATCCAAAGCACCTCTAGGATCTTCAGCAAGCAGGGTCGTAGCTTTGGATTCCTGAACTCAATTTCTGCTTCTTTAGGAGACTCTATCCTTATCTTCCCAGTTCTTCATCTTCTCCTTGGCAACTTTTCCCGGTGTCATAGTTTATGCTTCATGATAATTTTGTATCTCTCATAACTCTTTCTTACACGAGTATTATCAAGACACCATCCTGCCTCATACGTGAACCTCTGTGTGTAGCTTTGCACTTGCAGTCTTTGCTGCCAGAGTTGATTCCCCTCCTCCCACATTTTCAAGTCAAAATTACACTGGGAAATTTGGTAAGCTAATTTCTGGAAAAATATATGTCATGGAAATTCTCTTACTGGAATTTTAGACAACTTATTTGTTTATTGAGTATATTCTTTAGGTATTACTAGAAATAATCCTAAGTAAGATTATTCCTAAAACCAGGAAATTAAAAATCTAGTTGACTATAAGAAATCTGTTTGACTAAAAGACTATAATAAAAAATGGAATGTGACGAGTTTAATAGAAGAGGTAATAAGAGAGTACTGTGAACTTTCAAAGAAGGGAGAATATATGTATATCTGGCTATATAGGCAGGTTCCAGAAAAATAGTTTTAGATGTCCTTTGTAGATGATAACCATCAATAACATAAAGATTAGGACAAAGATACTCTAGGCAGAAAGCAGAAGATAAATTCTGAAATTAGTTGGAAAATAATTCTCCATGGGTCTATTGTGTTTTTTGCTTGTCTTGGAAGCAAGTAACTGATGATCATTTTTTTTCTGAACCATATTTCCAAGATAGTGATAAGCATCTCTCTTTTGGAACAAAGCACAGAAATTCTGTCCATTATAAAAGGTTTGAATTCCCTACGCTTAGGATTCCCATCCTATAACACAACCCACGTGGAGTACAGGCATTGTCTGGCCCTGCTTGTCAACCTGTATGAAGTGGGGCTTGACGAGCTGGAACAAAGATGCTGACACTGCTGCTCCTATTCACACAGTAAGTAGCATGTGGGCCTTTGTCTCTTGTCCAGGCTCTTTCAATATAGTTTCTGCAACCATGAAACTTGTGTAGGCCACCTTGACATATTGCAAAGAAGTAGGAGAAAAATCTCAAATTCTTAATAGTTCTGGACAGAAGTGAGGCATAACAGGCCATGTTCCATATATAGGCTGAGTACTAGATGGGATACTGGAAAAAGTACCAGGCACCATTTAGTATTCAATTGTCAGAAAGAAGTGTTTGTATTTAGAGAAGTAGTGATGCTGAAACAATGAGAAGTGATATCGAAACGTATTTGAGAAAGGTTAATATGGTGTGTGTGTATGGGGTGGGTGGGTGTGAGTATAGGATTGATTTTAGTGGGAAGAGGATGAATTAGGAAGTTCAGAGGACAGATTACTGCAGGAATTATACTGCACATGCAGCTCTGGTCTTCACTAGAACAGTATCAGGGCAGAAATGGGATTTACAGGGTTAAACTATGAGAGAGACATAAGAAGGGAGGAAAACAGAGTCAAGGATAATCCCAAAGAATTATCCACACTGTATCAACTCTATGAATGCAGCTTAATCTTTCAGATTGTGCTGCCATGAACAATATGGTGTTGCCCAACCCACAGCTACAGTAAAAGTAGTTCTGACACCAGAAATTCAAAGGAAGCTCTAGTTTTCCCACAAAAGTTTTGTCTCCTCCTACCTAAGTTGTGAGGTCATGATTCTGATCCACTACCTGTCAACCCCATTTGCTGAATGGGGACTGAAAGAAGACTGAAATAGCCCAAACATCTGTCTCAATAATACTGTTTTGGGAATCAGACTTAAGGAAATTATCTTGAAAGGAAGACAGAGATTTATGTGCAAAGCCAGTTACCTTAGTATTATTTTTATTAAAGTGAAAAACTGAAAAGGACTTAAATATTTAAGATTTAGGAAGTGATAAGAAAACTATGCAGTAGTCATGGAATTAAAAGACTGACTAAATATTAAAATTAAAATGCATAGTTTAATAAAATATATTCTACTAAAGCTATTTTAGTAAAAATATTTCAAAAGTACATAACTGTGTATTTGATAATGTATATGAAATGAAGCATAAGCAAAAACCAAATATTTAAAAATGGGTGATCTCAGCTGTATAAAAATATACACAAAGTTCAAGGGGAATTTATCCATTTGGTAATGATGTTATAGATATTTTCAATTTTTATATCTTACTATTTTAGATGTTTATCTAATGTACATACATATAATACATTTATAGATTTTATAAAATAACGTTTTTTAAAATAAAAATGAATTATAAATTCAACCTATGTGACTGGCAAAACTTATTAACAGTATTATTTTTTAACAGGAATATTAAACAAAGTAAATATGATTGTTATATGTCATGAATAAAACATCAATAAAAATAAATGAGTCATTTTATTACTTTAAAAATTGAGTTATTATTTTCCATAGAGTGACAAAAGATTTTTTCCCTAGTTCTCTGAAATCTTCACCCTATCAGGTAAAGTATTATCTGTGAGAAGTGTGTGGATACAATTTTGAAATGAATGTGTTCCCAGTTTTCCATTCCTTCCTATACTTTCTGTTTGTCTTCCTTTTCCTCACCAGTCATAACACCCTTTGGGGTTCTCCTGTCTCCTGAAGTCTCCTGACTTCAACACCAATAACTGTTTCT
Organism: Galagoides demidoff; assembly: GCA_963574575.1. NCBI lineage: Eukaryota > Metazoa > Chordata > Mammalia > Primates > Galagidae > Galagoides > Galagoides demidoff. Next base: position 81,240 of record CAUYQV010045341.1, read on the forward strand.
TAGTTGTTCTGAATCTTCTCATATACTATCCCATGCTTTCAACCTTTTTATCCACCTGCCATTATTTATCCATAATTCTTTTATTCTGTGTAAGTCCTGATCTCTGTTGGGTAAAGACAGAGTAGTAATGACTAATAAGCAGATAAAAACTTATCAGTGCCAGATTCATTAACTGTTGTTATATCCCTTCCATTTACCCAACTGCATGTCCATCTTCATCTATATTGTTTTCATCTGTGTCCAGGCTATCATTCTTTCTCATATTGTCTATTATGAATAGTTTTCTTACTCCTGTCTTATCCATTAAGTGATCCACAAAAAATATGAATTTAAAAGTAAGTAAAAATGAATAAGCAAACCAGACCACTTATTCTTTTGTCTTTTTTTTTAAACTCATTCAGGTGGTGCCTGTGGCTCAAAGGAGTAGGGCCCCAGCCAAAAAACTAAAATAAAACTTATTCAGTGGCTTCCAAGTTCTGTAGAAAAGAATTACAATAACTGTCCTGTCTTAGAGGGCCCTGCAGGTAACTCCTATTATTTATTTAGTGCCCTCCATCACTCTGCCTTCCAGTCACACTAGTGTTCTTTCTGTTTCCACCTCCTGCTTTTTGTTCTGCCACTTTCTCAGATCTGGGCGCTTAGACCAAATCTTCATGTGTATAGACTCCTAATTGTCTGGCAGGCCATAGCTCCAGTGTCTGCTTCCAGGGAGGCCTCTCCCAATAGCACTTCTTACTGTACCTGTCTCTACTGGAAAGTCTCTCTTCTGCTTGATGACCTCATTTTCTGTCTTTCCCTCCACTAGGATAAATATGTCCTAAGAGCAACAATCTGGTCTGTACAGGCCATTGCTATGCCACCAGAAGTAGGGTGTGATTAGGTTTGGTTGTTCTATTACATAAAAGACTCAAAACATCACTGATTGTAGAAAAATGTATGCTTGTATTAGTTTAAGTATAAACTAAATAAATGTAAAATAAATGTGGCAATAGGTGGTGAAAGGGTGATATGGAAGCCACATGATCTTACTAGGAATGCAGGTCCAGTCTGTCTGCTCCACAATCCTAGCGTACAACCTCTGACTTCAAGGTCACACTATGGTCCACAAAGCTGCTGTAACAGCTTGTATTTTGCTGGCTGAAATCAGTCACATGGCCAGGCCTTACTGCAAAGGAGGGTGGAAAATGTAGTATTTATTCTGTGTGGTATGGCAATGAGCCAGAATCTAAGATCAAGGTGCTTTGCTAGGGAAGGAGATAATGGGCACTGGACAGCAACATCTTCCATAGGACACAGGGTTGAATAGATTCTGAGAATTATTTGAGCAATCAAAGGCTCCTTTTTTGACTTTATATTATTTCTTTAGGCTAAGTAGTTGCAAGATGATGGCCTAAAACTTCGTGTTAATATCCGAGAAAAGATAACTAGGGAGACAAAGTCACTTCTGTTTGTTTTCTCAATACAGAGAGGGGGCATCTTTTCTATACACTCCAGAAAATGTTTCCTTCTATTTCATCAATCATAATGAATCAATAACTATGTCCAAGGGAAGGGATTAGCCTGGGAGTAAATCATGTGCACATTTATGGAACTGGAATTTCAGTCCAAAGTAAATGGACTGTGTGTGAGAGCTGTGGATACCCGATCGACAATCAGAATAACTACAAAGTGTAGGGGGAGGGGAAGTTGGGAAGATTATTTTGGGGATTGTACATGTTTGTGAAATCAAATCATACAACATGTTGAGTAAAAAGAGTGTTATCTCCAGTGGTAAGATTGGGGAGAGAAAACTCCAGGCATCTCTGGCTTGTGGGATCTTCCCAGAAACATCCCTCTGGAGACACAGGGAGACAGCCAGAGATTTCTGGACCCTGCGAGGAGGACAAAAGCAGTGGAGAACTGGCAAGTGGGACTCATCAAAACCTTAGGCCAGAGGCACGGTAACTTAAAGAGCAAGAGGAAGTAAAAGGAAAATTAGCGCAAGGAAACAGATAAAAGAAAACACTCATGAGGAAGAATCAGCAGAAAAATCCTGGCAACATGAAAAACCAGTTCGGAAAACACTCCCCCCGACCCCTACCAAGGGACCACGACATAGTTATTGCAAAGGATTCCATCTATAAAGAAATGTTAGAAATGACAGAAGGGGAATTTAAAATTCAGATGATGAAAACAATGAAGGAAATTGCTGAGAAAGTGGAAAATAACCAAAAGGAAATCCAAAAACAGAATCAAATAAGAGATGAACAATATGAAGAATACAGAAAGGATATAGCAGAACGGAGGGAATTGAAGCAGTCAATTAGGGAACTTAAAGTTGTAATAGAAAGTATCAACAACAGATTAGACCATGCAGAAGAAAGAAACTCAGAGGTAGAGGACAAAGCTCCAAAGATAACTCAGATAGTTAAGGAGGCAGAAAAGAAGAGAAAGAAGAATATTCATTAACAGAATTATGGGACTTTATGAAGAGTTCAAACATATGAGTTATAGGTATCCCAGAAGGGGAAGAAGAATGCTCCAGAGAAATGGAAGCCATTCTAGAGAATATTATAAATGAAAATTTCCCAAATATCACCAGATTCAGACACACTCCTTTCAGAGTGATATCTGTCCCCAGGTCACCTCAACTCAAATAGAGCTTCCCCAAGACACATTGTAATGAACCTGTCCAAAGTCAAGACAAAAGAAAAGATTTTGCAAGCTGCCAGGAGTAAGCACCAATTAACCTACAGGGGAAAATCCATCAGGGTGACTGCAGACTTCTCTAACGAAACTTTTTAAGTCAGAAGACAATGGTAATTTATCTTCAATCTACTTAAACAGAACAATTTCCAGCCCAGAATTGTATGTCTCACTGAGCTAAGCTTTAAAATTGATGGAGAAATCAAATCTTTTACTGATATGCAAACGTTGAGGAAATTTGCCACAACAAGACCAGCTCTATGGGAAATACTTCAACATGTTCTACACACTGACCATCCCAATGGTCCACTAGCAAAGTAAGTACCCAGAAATTAAAGGACAGAACTTAGCTTCCACAATGATGCAAAAGACAAAACTAAGCAATGGGCTTTCACAAAATAAGCTGAATAGAATGCTACCATTCTTATCAATTATCTCAATAAATGTCAAGGACTTGAATTCCCCACTGAAGAGGCATAGATTGGCTGATTGGATTAAAAAGCACAAGCCATCTATTTGCTGTCTGCAGGAAACACAACTAGCTTTAAAAGACAAATTAAAACTCATAGTTAAGGGTTGGCAGTCAATTTTTCAGGCAAACAATTCAAAAGAAAAAAGGGGTTGCAATCTTATTTTCAGATACATGTGGATTTAAAGCCACCAAAGTCAAAAAAGACAATTACGGTCACTTCATTATTGGTCAAGGGAAAATTACAACAAGAAGACATTTTAATTTTAAATATTTATGCACTCAACTTAAATGCTCCCAGATTCTTGAAACAGACCCTACTTAGCCTGAGCAATATGATATCCTCTAACACCACAATAATAGTGGACTTTAACACTCCTCTCACAGAGTTGGACAGATACTCTAAACAGAAATTAAACAAAGATATAAGGGACTTAAATGAGACCCTAGAACAACTGTGCTTGATATTCGTATGTAGAACACTCCATCACAAAAATAAAAATGTATATTCTTCTCATGACCCCTGGAACATTATCAAAAATTGATCATATCCTAGGACACAAAAGAAACCTCAACAGAGTCAAAAGAATTAAAAAAAAAAAAAAAAAGAAAAACAGAAAGAGAGCACATCAACAAACTCACAAGCCATCTTATGGAATTGGAAAAAGAACAATCTAAGAGTGTTATCTCCTAATTTTCTTCAATTTCTTTCTTTCTCTCCCCTCCCTCCTTCCTTCCCTCTCTGTCTCTTTCTTTTTCTTCTCTTTATTAAGTAAAACCAATACAAGTTTAAAAACTCTCCTGTCCAATATGGGAGTCATTAGCCACTTGTGACTATTAAGCATTTGAAAGGTAGCTAGTCTGAATTGAGATGTGCTGTTAGTGTAAAATATACACTTGAATGGAAAGACTTAGCATGAAAAAGATGATGTATATACATTCTTAACAAATTTTATATTGAGTATGTGTTAAAATGTTAATATTTTAGATATACTTGGTTATATAAAATACATTATTACAATGAATATGTTATTAGAATTATTAAATAAAACCCTTTTACCCTTTGTACTCTATGGATTCTAGAGGATTACCAATTACGCATGTGGTTTGCATTATATGTAAGTGAGATAGCAATAATCAAAAAAGGTTTTGATCACCTTATGTTACCTTCCATGAGATCTCTACATTGACTCCTCTACCTTCAAACAAAACTAAACTACTTGCAACTGAAATGCTCTAATTCTGCACCTGAGCCCCCTACCCCCGGCCCCTATCCATTCATCAAACACTTGCTCCAATGCCAACACTTCCACAAAGGTTTCTCATGATACCTTCCCAAGAAGAAGTCCTAGCTTCTCCATTTCAAATACCATGCCATACAACTTTACCATGTGGTTTTATAATAGAAAACACCTCTTTCTATTAAATAATAGAAATAATTCACATTTATTAGAGTGAATTGTTTGTAAGTTTTAACACTTCTATAGACCTTATGCTTTCTTTTCTGGGGAGAGGTGATGCTTCTGAATCTTTGTATCTTCCCTTGGCTGTGATAGGAGTTTAACAAGTATTCATGGAGAGAGCGTAAACAGTGTCATTGTGAGAAACAGGATTGATAGATATATAGGCTTCATCTGGAAGAAAGTCTGAGAAATTAACAGAATGAATTTAAGAGAAAGAGCAAGTGTCAAAGGGCTTTTGAAAGTGATGAAACACTAATTGTGTGGCATACAGAAAAAGAATACTTCCCATGAAAGCCAAAAGTTTGTTGTTGACCATCCACATCATTCCATTTCGATCTAGCAGCTTTTTAGCAAATGCTTTATTTTCAATACACACATGAAGTGAAATGGTTGAAGGGAAGAAGACTCAGAATTGTCCTTGTTATAAAAATTTGAAAAATTACTGCTGAGTGTCTCGAAGCAATTGAGTCTAAAATACTAGGAAAATGTTCATGACCTTTCCATGTTCTGAGGTCCCTTGGGAGCAGAATAAAGAAAATCCATCCAGAACTTCTCCTTAGGGTCAACCTCCCCTCATTTGTGAACCAGTAATGCTTCCTGAAGCCTGAATGGGCTTCTCGAGCTGGCTCCCTGGTAGAATTATTAGTTTGTAAGAGTCTACCAGAGAGCCTTCTAGCAATTCTAAGTTTTTTTGCACTTAGCTGGCCAAGGACCTCAAGGCTATTAATTATAAATAGAGCCTGTGTATGATAATCTAATTCAAGGTCAAGCTGCAAACTATCATCTATCAGGCCACAGTTGCCAGGAAAAAGTTCATGAGCATTAGAAAAGGCTGAATCTTCCTGAACACTTAACTCGCAAACCAATAGTTATAGAATATTATTCTTCAGTTTTTCCTCAGAAGATTTTGTCTACATTAAGGTCAAAGCTATTATGTTCAATAGATTCAACATGTACTTTTTTGCAAGACCCTTAATACTACAGTTGAAATTAATTTATGCCGTATTTTTGGAACTATGTTTTGACATAGTTGCATTGTAAGATAAAAATAAATTTAAAAATGAAACAGCAACTGACAAAGGAAATAAGGACATATAAGTCAACTGTAATATGAAGTTTCACTGAGTAAAGCACACATCCTGTAAAGGCCTGTATACAGTACAAATAAGAGGCAGAGCCCACACCTTCTACACCTTGGTGAAGAGTGGATCCAACTGGTCAAGTCACAGAGAGTAAACTAATATTGTGTAGCACAGTCCAAGGGGTCAGGATACAACTCAGAGGTGATCAATATATAGAGGTCAAACTTCTATTGAGTGTATGTGGTACACATCTAGTCTATCAACATTAGATCAACCTAAGTAGGTGGTCAATGCAGGGAAGTATTCAGCTATCTCCATAGTTCGACTAAACTTTCTAGATGTGGGCTACATATTTCAAAAATATACTGCATTTCTAGTAATCAGTCGTTAAATTGATAATGCAGATTTATAATAAGTGGGCTTTTTTTTTTAATCCATCCATCAATCTGATCTAGTTTCCCTCCTCCCTCCTCTTAATTTGTCCATTTTGGGGTATATCTATTCCCTGGAGAGGATAGCTACAGGGAAAACATCCTTTTTTCCTGAATAAACTTCTATCTGCTTTATTAAGTCCAGAAGATATTCATTACAATCACTGGAAAAAGTCACTGAAAGTGAATCCCTTCAGAACATATCAAATTTTCATGGTCAATATTATAAAATGATAATAACAAAAACACTGGGATGTTTGTAAAGCATAAATATGTTCATAATATATTTATGTTGTATTTAGCAATTTTATTTATAACCTAACTATACATCAATTCTTAGAATCACTGTAGCCTGAATCAAATAATGACTTTTCCAACACAAAATTAAGAGAGGGCAGAATGTCATCCTGTTAAGATTTGGTATGATATGAGTAAATTCAAGAACATTACTTACAGAAACTAGGAAAGCATATCTTGCTAAATTTGAAATGTTAGTTTCTAATTGATTTGGATTAAAATTTAATTTTAAGGTGGATATTTGATCTGAGCCATAATCAGTGAGAGACTCATAAAAAGCTTTGATTGGACTGGTGGGGATGAAAACGCAAGTGCAAAGTATGCGGAGTAGTGCAGACTAGTTTGGGAAAACACTAGTTTATTGGAAAAGTGTTCCCTTTGAAAGCAACCTTTGGTTCTCCATCAACATCATAACTTGGGTATTGAGCAAATATTTGAGTAATTAGTATGTCCTTCTATTAGCTAGTCAATTAACTTTATTTGTTGCTTCGTCGTAGATTTTGTTTTTCTGTGCTAGAATTCTGCTTTGAATTCCACATTCAGTGATTGAGGTAACTACAATCATGTTAGCCCACAGCTGCATGTTAGCTGATGGAATCTAACTCAGAATTTTCCCTATTCTTACCCGCTTAGTGACATTCTATAACTTTCTATTGATTCAACAACTTTCTTTGATAGGCACTGCCTCTTATAATGTATTGGATTCTAACCTATGCAGCAGGTCAGAATTTCAGACAAGGTAGTTAGGTCCAGACAACGTGGATATACATCCTTTAAAACTTAATCTGTCCTATGTAGTATGAGCTTCAATTCTGCATCCATGTTCTTGGGACTTAAATAACCTCTTAGTGTGAGCAGATCATCCATCGTTCCTCATTCTGGAAGGGAGGATCACGATAAATCCAACTCCCTCTCAGCTGCTTCTCTGTTCTTGGGCACATGAGAAAGATTCTATTGCTGTGGGAAACTCACTGAGGGTGCCTAAGAACATCACCCATCTCAATGCTAGCACCCCTGGCCCCTGCACTGGAAACTAAGAACTTGGTGATACTGGTTTATGCCTTCTGCCCAGCCTCAGTACCAGCTGCCCCGCTATTTCTGTGATACAGCATCTGCATCCTTCTGCAGAGCAAGAGAACCACAGGGTCTGGATATTTTTCTCCTGGACTCTCTTCAGAAATGAGGCATACAGGATGTCCCTTCTATTCTTATATCCCAAATATATCTGGGGAACTGTATTGTCCTGCCATCCTGGAAAACATTATTTAGTATTACTGTGAGTAAACAACCTGGGAAAAACCTAAATTCCTGAATTTAGATGTTTAGGGGAAGAAATCTAAGCAGTCCACGATCCTAAATCAAATGCCAGCAGACAGTATCAACTAGAGGAATGGAGAGACGAAGTAAGAGTCAGAGTCAGCTGTAGGAAGAGGAAGCTCATTTGTGTATACCTGAGCTTTTGTCCTGAAATTTTTACCTTTTAAAACTATATATCCGATGATGTCATTTCTTGTTCTCAGACCTCTGATGACCTCCTACCGAATAAAGTGCATCCTCCTCATGCTTGTCCTCAAAGCTCTCCCCACTGGGCTCCAGGTTTCATTTCCTGCCCACCTTCTCTCTACAGACACAACAGCCTATTTGCCAATTTGCAAACAGTTACAAATGTGGACTGTACTTCAAGGACAGAGCATTTATAGAAAAGGGAAAACCAGGGACTAAACCCTGACCAAGAGTCCAGGTTCTAGATGGAATGACAGGGCTGCCAGGTCTCACAGTGCAACCCTGTGAGTGGGACTTTTGCTTTTCCTTGTTTACTGATGACTTCCCCAGTATCTACGCCAGAGATTTTCAACGGGTGTACGGTGGCACACCGGTGTGCTGTGAGAGGATCATAGGCATGCTGTGAAAATTTTTAAAGAATGTTAATAAAACTACTTTTAAAAGAAGTTCAAAGCACGGTAAGTATATTCTTTCTTTTCTCTCTCTCTCTCTTTTTTTTTTTTTTGATCAACACAATTTAAGGGTGCCATGGAAATTTAACTATAGGTTCCAGTGTGCTGTGAGATAAAAAAATGTTGAAAAACCCTGGCACTTGTGAGTGGCCCATGGATATACTCAACGTTTATGAGAAACTTAAGTCTCCATAACTCCTGCAGCTCTGATTCTGTGTGCTTCTGGCAATCTTTTAATTATTATATAACTAGTTATTCATACGCAGCTTTGACAACAGGGAGTGAATATACTTATCGGTGAATGGATTATGCACTAATAAAGTATCACTCTAACTTTTGAATTTTATTTAAATGGAGCTAATCTTCTAAACACTGATGGTCCTTGAAAGCACTCATATGCAAATTTGCAGAAGTATCCTAGGAAGCTCAGAGTGAGGCTATGTGACTACCAAGGTTCCAGCATCCTGAGAATCTGTCTGAGAACCTGGTGGTCTTTGCTAGATGGCACTTTCCCAAGCTAGAAACACCCTGACTATGAGAAAATGTTTTGTTTTCATCATCTTCTCCCAGAAGCCAGCCCCTCTAAGGAGTCTTCCCAAGGTTCCCCTCCACTCCCTTCAGATTAGACAGGAAGCTTCTATGATGTCAAAGGATTAAAATCTAGAGGGTTTGCTTCCTTATTGTTAACAGTGGAAATTAATACCTTCCTTGCTGAAGTGTGGTTGATATTAGTGATAATGGAATGTAAAATCCCAAATGCGCATTAAGAATAGTTGGTGCTCCGTGAATGGTAGCTATCACAAGGATGATTTCATCAAAGTGCTAATATGTCTAACACTGAACTTCATTTCAATTCATTTTAACATGGATATTTTCAGATAAAGTTCTTAAATAATTAACATTTGACCTCTTGTGCCTCAGTTTCTTCATCTATAAAATAAAGATAAAAGTATTACCTACCTCACAGAGTGTGAAATTTAATTTATTTTATACATAAGACATGGGTAGAACAACGCTCATATAATTGTCACCTTCCGGTGGATACTAGCCATTACTATCTGTAATGTTAAGACAGTTTAGAGAAGAGTCTTGTGAGCAGAGGTGATAATAGTGTAGTAAGATCAGCAACCCCAGAGATGTGGGAAAGAACCAGAAATAACCCAAGGAAACTTTTTAGGGCTTGTTGGAGAGACTTTCTGGTGGAGGCAGGATGCAAACTTATTTCTGAAGCCTGATTAAGATTCACCAGTCACACAAGGGCTTGGAGTTGGGAGATGAGACAATCAACTTAAGATACAGAGAGTCCCAAAGAGCACTGTGTGTTTGGAGACATAAACCTCCCAGCTGCTATTGCTGGAGTGTGAACTGAGGTTGGGGGAGAGGACAATGAGGTTAGTGTCCAGAAATGACACAGAAGTGACACATATCTTGCGTGGGTGTTATTCTCAGACCTTAACTTTATGATTCCTGGACCTCTACTGGGCTTAAGAAATTAGCTTTAGGGAGATCAAAAACACCCAGGAAGTGTTTATAAATCTTGTGTTGTAGATGAATTTCAAGGGAGCAGACGTTCTCAGGCTGTTTTCAGACTTTCAGGAGGATCTGTGTCCTCTGTAAAAGGAAGGGCCACTCATTATCCAGGATGCCATTAATGACTTCAGATAGGATCAGATGTGGCTTTAGAGAGGCCTCTCTAGTGCAGTGGTTCTCAACCTTCCTAATACCGCGACATATTTCCATGTATTTTTATTGTTACAAAGGGGTCTAGACATACAGGTTGAGCACTGCTGCTCTAGAGGCGGTGGGAAGGAAGGCTGGCTGCTGGCCGAACGAGACTTGGAACAAGGAAGGAGGAAGGAGTCTTTGCAAAGGGTGGAGGCAGAGTAAGGACCTGAGGGAGGAGAGAGTGAACGCTGTCCATGGAGGATGTGTGGGGTGTTTAATCTGTGCCTAGCACTGTGCTCGCTGATAGGAACAGAAAATCCAGCCCTTCCAGCTTTGGCTCTGGCAGAGGGATGAGACAATGGGACGTTGTTTAATCATGACTGTGTAAGTGCTATGCCTCCCCCATAAAGTTTCCAGAGTTCAAGGACCATGTTTTATTCATCTCTTTCTCTTTTAACTTGCCCATGACAAGGACTCAATTGATGCCTATATAATGGAATAAATATCTTAATTATCCCTCGCCTGGTGACCTTGGCTTCTGGGCTCCTGCTAATGCTTGTCTTCTTATCCTTTAATGACAAGGTCCTGCTCAGAGATGAATGCTCTGCTAACCGAAAGTTTGCAAGTCACAAAGTAATAAATTCATTTATTCAGATTCTTTTGTGGAACCACTTCAGCGTCTGGGTACGTGACTCCATCTGCTTGCCTCCGATTCTACATACTTTTAGTCATCACATTGTACCTTTTGTAAGTATTTTCTTTTTAACTCAACAAAAAGTGGCAGCACTTGTTTGATTTGTCACATCTTTCCTTTGGTTTGTCCCCTGTCCCTTCGTTCAGGAAATATATTCAGTGCCTGCCCTGTGTCAGCACTGTGTTGGATTCAGGGGGGAAAGAAGATAAATGAGACCTCAGTCCTAGCCACAGGCAGTCTGCAGCTTAGCTGGGGATGACAAATACACGTGTGGACAAGTAATTACGATCAAAAGAGTAGCTATGCAGACAGAGGAAGAGAAGGGTGACTCCTTTCACCTTGGGAAAAAATTCCAGGGACACAAAGCTGAATTAGACAACACCTCACCTTCAAAGAGCTCACAAGATGAATGATTTCTGCCTCTGAGAGAGGCAGGGAATATTTAGGGAAAGAAAGATGTCTCAGTAGACACTTAGAAATACTAATGCAGAATTAAGGAGAAAGTCATGATTGAAACTACCATAGAAATGGATCAAATAATATACTACCGAAAGAAGCGAGTATCTGAATGCAATGTCAACATTTTTAAAAACCAATTTTTTAAAGGATCAGTGGGTTTCCTCCTTAGAATTAACGTAGGATAATTCTGTAGGAAGGATTGTTTGCTTAATTATTTTTAATTCAGCATTGTGGAAACTAAGGTTTCTTCCGCAAAGGGCTGTGCAGTATTCACAGTTCAGCCGGCTCCTCCCACTTTCCTCTGGCGATCTCCGTGACTGGCAGCAGCCTGCCCATCCCATTTTCCCTGGGGGTTGGGTCACTTCAAAGACATTTCTTGTATCTATGGTTCCCTAGCTGAGCTGACTAGCATTTATAAGGACAAACTGAAAATTCCACTTTTCTCTGCCTTTATTTATTCATTTTTCTCATATGGTCTGTGCGGTTTCACTTGTGGATTTTCTGAGTAGTATTTAACCTTTTCAAAATCATGTCCATTTGTATTCTGTAGAGCATTAATCGCATCTCCTGGTAACATGGGAAGAGGGGGATAACCATTGGCAATAGAGGTAGAGATAAATTGCTTAATTAAAGTAAAGAAACAGGTATTTGATACAATTTTGGATGGATGAGCTAATGCTTTTGTGGTTGTGGCTGAAGTAGTAGTGAAAAAAATGCTTATTTCAACTTGCGTTCCTGTCTAGGGAAGAAATGACCAGAAGCTATCTCAGGCTGACATGATGGGGAATGGTTAGGGCGTCTCTGCTCCCTTCCCTCTCTTTGAGATGATTAGAGAATTGATAACATGTTGAACTAAATGTCAGCCAAAATCAATAACCAGGAGGTAAGAGTAGGCTGAGGCTAGTGAGTTGACTCGGACAAACAAGCAGACCAAGGAACAAAATCTCCCTTAGCTGGAAAGGCTAAGCTGCCTCCTGGTGCTAGGGCCAAGAGTAGGAACTTGCTCATGGAACTGGATGTCACCAACTCCCAGAGACAGGGTGGGGACGGGGACGGTGTCAATCAGACTGCCTCTTGGTTAAGAAGACAGCTTCTTGGTGCAGAGTTTCAACTGCACTAATATACTTCTGAAAAATATATTGATAGTAATTAAAGAGCCATGTATTCCTATGTAAAACTATGCCCAATCTATCTATTTTATACAATTAAACATTCCATTAAAATTATAAATTCCATTCCATTTATACAAGCAATTACACATAAAATTATGCCCAATCTACTGACTTGATACAATTACCTACACTTTTAAAGCCATTTACTTCTCCCTTTACATTAAAATCATTTTCCGTCATTTTATGAAATGCTGCTCCGTTTTCTACATTGATTCTCCCAGCGACTTTAAGTTGTCCTGTCCTTGATTACATTATTAACCTGCTGGGTGATCTAAACTTTTAGATTGGGAAAGAGAGAGAGAGGTGTTTGAATGTCCATACTTAGACATTTAGAGCCATTAATTGCCCACAGCATGGACCACAGTTAGTGGCCAAGCCTAAAATATCTTTACTCTTGGCTTTGGCTTTCCTCTAAATATATGCTTATTTGTAAATAAAGAGACCAAATTGTACCAAAACCCTCAACAGAATTTAGCTCCACACAGTTCTTTTTATGTAACTTAAAAGTTATTTTTTAAATATATAATTTACAGATGGGGTTTATACCAGAAATTAGAAGTATAATTGCTAAAAATTTTGATTTAAAAGAGTATTAATTTTCTTAACATAAAGGGCTATTAATTATCTAACCACGGAAATCATCGTGTAGATTACTACCACAGTTTCCTAACAGTCTCCTCTCCATTTCCAGGACCTGCCCATGCTACGTCTATCCTTGTCAGGCAGTTGCTTAAAATTCTTTGCAGCTTGTGGTTCTCAAACCAGCACCATCACCCATCACGATCACCATCACCTTGGCCATCAGTGATTTCTACCTCCTGGTATTCTAGTCAAACCTTTATCTTACCCCTTCCCACTGAGTGTGGGCTGGATTTATAAGAGTGCTTTACTTCTGTTCTGCCCAATAGAATGTGGTGGACGTAACGGGATGTCACTTCCAAGGTTGGGCTTTTGCCTGCTTGGGGGCTAGCTCTGAGCCCTTGCTGCCTCACTCTGAGGAAGTCAGCTGCCATGATGTGAGTCACCCTATGAAGAGCCCACCTGGTGAAAACCTGAGGATGTCTTTACTCAACAGCCAGCTAGGAACTAAGGCTCTCAGTTCAACCACTGGAGGGTAACTGAACCCTGACAGTGATACCTCACGAGTGATTCTGGAAGCAGATCCTCCTCCAGTCGATTCCTCAAATGAGACTGCAGCCCTAGCTGATGTGCTGATTACAATCTGCAGCTGGAATTTTGGTCCACAAAATCTTTGAGATAATACATGTTTGGTTATGTTTAAGTCAGTACATCTAGGAATGTTTTGTTAGACAGCCATAGATAACAAATACACCTAGAATTTTCTAAACATGCAAATTTATGAGGATCTACTGCAGACCTACTGAATTAGAAACTTTGGGAAAAGGTGCTCAGCAGTTATAGTTCTAACAAGTCTTCTGGGTGATTGGTTCTCTGCATGTTCAGTTTGAGAATTCTACATTATAGGATGAAGTCTAAAGCCATTAGCTAGGGCTACAAGCTAAGCCCTTTCTATGGGTCTTTTTTTTTTTTTTCTAACCTTTGCTTCCTCATCTTGTGTTATTCCTCCCTAAGAATTTTCTATCCTAACCAATTTCAGCAGCTGCAGCTGTGCCTGAAGAAGCTTTAACAGCCACTGTCTTATCAGCTGCCAAAAACTACACTTGGTCAATTATACATATTATTTAATTAAGTGATAATAAGTGTTATAAAAAGAAATGGGAGATACTATTTGTTGAGTGTAGACTACAAATAACCACCTTATTATGACCGGTTTATTATAACCACTCTCAGGCTTTATTATAACCACTCTCTATGTTAATAGCTTATGAGAGTTTCCTCCCCAAATCCTGTGAGATTGGTATTATTACATTTTACAACTGAGGAAAGATAAAGTCTCTTGCATGAGGCTATATTGCTAGGAATTGGTAAAGCTAACGTTTGACATGAGTCTGACTGTAGAGCTGGCATATTAAGCTAATGGGCCTCACTGTCTCCCAGATCACAGTCTATAGTTCCTAGGCCCTCTCAAGTCTCACCCAGATCACGGTCTATAGTTCCTAGGCCCTCTCAAGTCTCAAAGACTTTTCCATCAAACTAAATTCAGAGGTATCTTCCTTTATGGAACTATCCCTGACTGTCTGGTAGAGACATACACATGCTCATCATTTGACAAATACTTATTGGAAAATTATTATACACCTGGAAACATTCCATATATTACAAATGTAGCATTGGGAAGACAAAAACAAACAGACCAATGGGTAAAAATTATTTCTATGCAGCTAACATTCTCGTGTGTGTGTGTGTGTGTGTGTGTGTGTGTGTGTGTGTAGGGGGGGAAGGAATACTTGAAAAACGTGAATAGCTATTCTAGACGATGATTTAAAAAGCAGCATAACACAAAGCAGGGAAAGATTAGAGAAAATTTGGTGGTGAAGGAGAGGGCTTTCAATATTAGATTCAGTGCCAAGGAGTCCAACATTGAAATATAGCATTTGAGCAAAGTCCAGATGTAGGTGAGGAGGGCAATCTGAGGTTGAGCTGGGAGAAGGCTATAATCAGATAAGGTGAAGCAAATGCAAAGGTCCAGCAATGACAGAGTGTTTGCCATGCTGGAGAGACACCCAGGAGACTTGTGTGGCTTCAGTGGAGTGAGTGAGGAGCAGGCAGCAGATGAGGTCAGAGAGGACAGAGGAGAGGGGATCTCTCACGAAGAGTCTTGCAACCTATTGTGGCAAATGTGGGTTTTTCTCTGCATGGGATGAGAGGTCACGAAAAACTGTTGAGCAGAGGGAACGACATGGTATAATTTCTATCTCAGCAGATCACTCTGGCTGATAGGTTGATAACATACTTCTTGGGTAAAGGTTGAAGCCAAAAGACTAGTTAGAACACTTAGAAACGTACTTCAGTAATTAAAGGTTTGCACTTTAGACTGTTGACCATGGAATGCTGGGCCATGATAATAGCAGAAATATGATGAAGTGATTAAAGTCTGGACACATTTTGAAGGCAGAATTGGTGGTATTTACTATGGAATTTGATGTAGGTCATGAAAGAAAAAGGAATCAAAGCTTTTGGCTGGATCTAAAAAAAGTTTTTGGCTGGATCAATTGGAAAGATGGAGTTGTAGGTTTTGGGGAAAAGTTCCAGAATTTGGGTTTGGAAAGATAAGTTAATGAAGCATATTATATATCAAAGAAGATACATAATGGGAAAATCAGAAAAAATAGAGAAATTCAGGGGAGCAGTTGATGCTGGAGATAGTAATCGAGGAATCAATAGTTTAAATACAGTATTTAAAACCATGAGTCTGGATACAATGATTATAGGAATAAATACCAATAAAATCCTTGGGACTCAATGGACAAATGTGTCTACTCAGATATGGCCTTTTCTCCTCTTTCTTTTGTTCAATATCTAGTATATGTCTGGAAACTGACTACACATGTGCTTGTTCCTTTCTCTCTCCAAATAAAAGGACCTTTGGAGCCAGGACTCATTTATATTCAGCTTCACGTGCTGGGTACCTGGCGTATAATAGGTTTTTAATTCCTGTTTTTAAACAGTCTATTAACTATAATCAACTCCGCTAATACTTGAGGCAAGAACATAAGAATACAAAACTCAAACAAATCAATTACAGTCCATATGTGAGAGGATGGGTATAGTTAAAATGCTGATAGAATGTAAGAGAAAGCCATTTTAGGGTGGCTCCCTTATATGATACTTAATGATAAAGGGATGTTTTTAGGAGGTGAAACTTAAAAGTTGGTTAGAAAGTACATAGAGGGGATTTCAGGGATAATAGAAGGAATGCATTAGAGGGAGCTGAGCCCTAGTTATTGATGAGCGTCTACACATCAAATTATGTGTAAGAATCCAAGGAACATTCTGAAACTCAATCTTTACCCTAAAGCCCTACTTTGTCAGTGTTCTGCACCTGGTGAATCCTGAGGACAGTTTCATAAGACATAGCATAGAAGAGTGGGTTTGGAACCCGTAGGAAATGAGAGAAGATGAATAAATGCTATGAGAAAACCATGGAATTCGGAGCTCGATTCTACCTTATTCAGATCTTCAGAAAGGTTGAAAAATTGTGATAATCATATGACATTAGAGTCTGCATTACCGTATGCCTCACTTTGGAGTTGGGAGAAGACCAGATCACTCTGAAAAGTGCTCTTATGTTCACTTTGAAGTAGATGAGAAAAAGCTGAGTGGAAGCAAATAATATCTTCAAGCAGTCTTTGGAGAAAGCTGTACGTTAGTAATAATGCTGACTTATGAGATAAAGACATTCTCCTGTCCCAAACAATACCTTCCAACAAGTAGTATCAATAGGGAAAGTTTATCAATAATGTGAATTCAAAATAAACTGTATTTTTATTTTCCTGTTTTTATGAGGCCGTATTTTAGTAAAGCAGAATTCTTAGCTAGGATGTCCTTCAGTGAGAGTAATAAATATATTTGCACTGAGTACGAGACTTTTCAAGCCTCATTTTGTGTTGCTTTCTTTGACTGAACTTCAGCTTAGGATTAGAAAATTAGACTTCATGTCATATGTGGTTTTCGATCTAAGTTTAATCATCTCAGGTTACACAAAATTATGGCAATTAGAGATGGGGAAAGGAAGATGCTATTATCTAAAGCTATTCAATGTAATTTAATAAACATTCATCAAGTTTATCTGGTACCCAAGGAAACCTAGCAAGCATTGTACAGGTATTGGGGGGCGGGGTGAGAGCAAAGATAAAACAATCTTTGACTTTAAATTATTCATAATATGATAGGGAGAAATCATATAATTAACCATACTTAATGATAAAGGGATGGTATTAGACAGACCTAGCTAATATTTATTGAAAAAAGAAAAGAATTATTAAAGGGTGTATCAGACAGGACTAGTAAAGCCCTACTCTTCTGAAGAGGCATAGACAAAAATTTATTTTAAAATCAAACAAAAAAGAATTCTTGACGTGGGTTGTCCTACAATTGCATAATTCAGCAGCTCAGTGACAGCAGGACTCTGCTCAATCTACACTTTACATTATGTGTATTCTTTAATACACTTAAGACTTTTCTGTGGTCATATGTTGGCTTCCACCATTTCAACCTTCAGTTCCTCATACGAATATATCCAAAATGATCACGGGAAAGGAAATCTTTTCAGGAACATATTTCTCCCCCCCCCCAGAAGTACTTTATCAGAAGCTGTCCCCTCTTTCTCTGCCACACACAGTTTCCCCTATAAGCTTTTGCCAGAAACGTGCAGTCAAACCCAGAAACAAAATCTAGGAAAGAACATACATGATATTGGAGCTTTTGTTGTGAGCCATGAGCACTAAGAAAAAAGAAAAGTATGAAAAATGGCTGTTGGGTAAGAAGCTAACAGAGAGGGCTCTGGGAATATCATCACTGAGTAATTCCTCTGAGCAACGTACAAGCTTCCTCTTGCTCACTCTTGGGCCTGCCCTCCCAGTGCACTCACTCCCCAGACGTGGATGACCCTTGGGTCTGTGGTACTTGATGCTTGAAATATTTCCCACCTTTGCTCTTCATTTCCTATCCCATTGTTAATAACCATTTCATTATACATACGAGGTACTGTTCTTAGTGCTTCATAACTATTAACTCAAACAATTCTCAAATCAAACCCACAGGGTAGATATTATTGCTATTATCTCTGCTCATAGATAAGGGAACTGAGGCCCGATGAGGTTAAGTCATTACACTGTACAGTCAGTCCTATGACCAGTACAGTGCTGAACAGTATGAAAAACAGGTCCTTCATGGGCACCTTTACCACTGTACTGGGCCGTCTTCTCAATGGCTTAAGGAAACCAGGGTGGTATTTGCTTGGACTTGCAAGCTCAGGCCTCCTGGAAGCCTGGTTATCAAGAATAGTAATAGGATCTGCTGACACCCTCCAGCAAGTAGTAAGCTGGGTTACCTAACTTCCCTGGCTTCCCTAACTTCATCTGTAAAATGAGGAAAAACGCGACTTCAAAAGCATTTTCATTTTAAATACTCAAAGATAGAACCGGAGTAGCTTTGACAAAAGTTGAAAGTTGTTACCTTCTTTTCTTAGCACACTAGTCTTCCTGTTTTCCTTCTTGTCTCTTTAGAATCCACTGTCTACACAGGAAACTGAGGGATAGTTTAAAAAAATCCAACCAATAAACTGTCCTGTTGTTCCCTTTTCTAAAGAACTCATATGACTTCCCATTGCTCTTTGAAAATATCCAAGGTCTTTACAATGGCCTCAAAACCACACGTCACCTGACCTTAGGTTAACTCTTTTCTCCTATAAAATGCCCACCAGGTGCACTGTCCTCCCATTCTTTGCCACAGCTAGCTGTTTTCTGTCTCAGGGAAATGGCCTTGTCCTCAGCTGTAAATACTCTTGTCACAGCCTTTCAGGGGGCTCCTTGTCCTTCAGGTCTCAACTCAAATATCACAGTGCCTTTTTCTGACCATGTGTCTGCAGAAGCCCTCTCAGCCTCTCTGGTGACACAACCATGCTCCATCACACTGTTCTACTTTCTTTCCTTCACATAATTTTATCACTTTCTAACATTGTCATGTTCATTAATTTGAGGCACAGATCATGTCCATTTTTTAACCTAGAATAATGATACCTTATTGAAAAGGACCTTCCCATTTTAGTGAAAGACAATTATAATATTTTGGGGCTCAATTGATTGAGAATAGGTTCTCAACTCCGTATTTCTAAATTCAATAAAGGAACATGTCTAAAACGAATGTCTTCAGATTATCATATTGTATATTTATTTTTTAACTTTCATTAAATATGTATAAGAAATATAAGAACATATATAGACACGTCCCTGTTCCCAAATCAGTGAAAAGGATTAATTTTCCTTGGAGCTTTTAAAAAAGTATTAGTACTCAAATGGTTACATAATTTCTCTCATTCAAAGCTTCCAAATGAATAGAAATTATTCTCCATTTTGTCAAACTGTTATCGATCTTTTAAGGAAGAGTTGAATTTTATGTATTTTGTAGAAAAAGTTGGCGTATAAAAAGTTTTCAATTGATAGTTTATCTGCACAACACATCTGCTTTAGAAACAGCGCCAATAGTAGATGACAGCCCTAGATTGACTGATTGGAATGGATGGTAACAAACGTCTGCTCTTAATTCCCTGTTCTATGATGATTCAATTTACTCCTGCATCTAATAATCCTTAAACATATGATGGACGCAAATTCTGTAACAATCTATAGTTTGCAACATATATCTTGATAAAGAGCTAAATGTACTCATGGAGGTACCATCAGTGTTAAATTTCGTATTTTTTTGGAAGCCAATAAAACACTATGAATTGTTATTTTCATTTTGGCAGATGAAAAAAAAAGCTTGGTGGCCTATATAAAATGCCAATATTGATCTTGTTTTAAAGGTAATGGAGGTGGTATCTTGGGACACGTGGCTGGGAAGGGCAGATACTGTGAAAGCATGAAGTAGTCACTTTATGCCTTTTTCTCTTCTTATCAGATATATTGGACATCTCCTTCCATTGGAGGTAATTTGTCACATTAGGTTATTATCTGTAAGAGAATTAGCTCTCAAATCCAACTCAGTAAATTAGGTCTTAGATTTGAGAACACTTGGAAAGCCTATTAAGAGTTTCAGTGCTACTTAAATAACAGATGCAGGCAAAAATGCATTTTCAGAGTTCTCTGTCTGGTTTATCACTTTAAACTGTCAAAGCTACAGTGATTTTAAAACTTTTAAGTAATCATTCTTCACTTATAAGAATATGCCATCTTAGTAAGTAGCAAGGACTTTGGTAAATATGTGAAATCCGGTTTCCGTCCTTTGAATGAATGAATGAATGGCTGAGCGCATTGTCTAGACCAAGGCACACTGGGCAGTTCTGCTCAGTAGACAGTGAGCGTCTACAATGAGGCACCGTCCTGGGAATGGGAGAACTCAAGTTAAGGGGGAAAATTTCTGACCGTTATGCCTACACTCGAGCAGAGAGATTGCCTCTAATACTGAAGCTCATTATCACGTGTAATGTGGGGTGGGTAAAAAGAAGCTTGGGAAAACTGAGGGTAGAGACTGGAGATTTGACGTCAATTTGCCAGGCTAAGGGGAGATGCATGGAGTAAGGATTCTAGGCAAATGGAGCAGCCTGGAAAGGAGCATGAGTCAGGGTGGTGTGTTGGGGAAAGTACAAACAGCCGGGGACTGTAATGACAAGGCACGGGTGTAGGAATGGGACACAGAACGGTGGGGAACGAGGCTGGATCATGGAAGGTTTCAGACACCACGTTGAAGAGCCTGCAAATTGGCAAATGAGGTGGTGAGAAGTCATCAAAGGATATAACATACTGGTAGAAAAATGGAAGATAGATTTGAGAGTCAAAGGCTAGAGCCAAATTATGTTTCCTACTGCAATTATTATCCATGCAGGTCTCTCATCAGCCCGTGAGAAGTAGGAGGCCTCCTTAAATCCTGACACTGATCCAGTATGGAGACAATTCATAAGCAAGGAACTGTGGGCAAAGGAAGTGCCTATATGAAAACTGACGAGGAAGACTCCTGCGACGTCCAGAGTCAGGTCCATGACTATACCATTACAGCCCCTATTTTCATATTAAAATTACGATTACATGTCTCACGTAATTTAAGGTAGTCTTGCCAAAATCCAATATTCAACTTTGGGAGGGTAAGGGAGGTTTCAGAGACAAGTCAAAAGATCTTTGTCTGATGAATCCCATTTGAAATTTTCCACATTTGTATTTGGCCATAATGTGAAACTCAACTAACTCTAGGACAAGGCTATTGCATCCTACCTTGTTGAAAATAAGCTTCCATTTCTGTGATAGACTATTACAATATTACGGGGGTCAAAATGTTAACACCTTATTCTCCATTTACTTTCAGCCAATTATTCTACAATGCTCGTCAGATTCCCCTCGTCCTGCGCCTTATTTTATTCATGTTATCACTTCTGTTTGTGTGTTTTTAAAAATCTTTAAACTAATCCACCTTGAAGAAAGACTGCAGTAAACTGCCCTGGGTAAAAAGGAGTGTCTTTGAGACCCCTCATGAGTCTTTGAGGAACCTCAGGAGTCTCAAACAATAATTATTCAGTTTTCCTCTCTTCTCCATGGTCAATCTCTGCCCCATATACTAAGTTCCTTCTCTGTCTTTTATAAATGTTTTTTTCAGAATTTAAGACTGAAAAGCCATTCTGTGTGTGTGTGTATGTGCGTGCACTTTCTTCTGTTTCCCACATCTTAAGTACAGCCCAGGAGGATACTTGATCTGAAATTCACTTCTATGTCTACAGATTATTGGGTATGATTCTAAGCTCAGTGCTTGAACATGTTTTATAATATTTTCCTTAACATGATGACTTAAATATCTATTAGAGAATAAATTAGATCATAAACTGAGTCTATCAATGCAGTTCCAGAATCCTCAACTCAGTCATAGATATAAGTGACATGGAACCAAACGCTA
>CAUYQV010045346.1:0-30864 GCA_963574575.1 Galagoides demidoff
GCATCACAGCTCATAGCAACCTCCAACTCCTGGGCTCAAGCGAGTCTCCTGCCTCCACCTCCCAAGTAGCTGGGACCACAGGTGCCCACCACAATGCCTGGCCATTTTTTGGTTGCAGCCATCATTGTTGTTTGGCGGGCCCGGGCTGGGGATTCAAACCTGCAACCTTAGGTGTACGTGGCTGGCGCCTTAGCCGATTGAGCCACAGGCGCCAAGCCCCCATACAGCCTTTATTGTGATAGACATTAGGATGGTGATCACTTTCCTGGAAAGGGATCAGTGATGGGGAAGTGGTCTAATGGGCTTCTGAGCTGCTACAAATGGTCCATTTCTTGATATAAATGATGATTTCTGGGTCTCATTTTTCTGTTGAAATTTATCAATTTATACTTATTATTTGTTTATGTGACTCTATGTCTGTTATTTTTCACTAAAATGGTTTATTAAGAAATAAGTTTTAGTTTGAGACCAGTCTGAGCAAGTGTAAGACTCCGTCTTTACAAAAAATAAAAGAATTAGCCAGGTGTGATGGCAGCATCTGTGTTCCCAGCTATTGGAAAGGCAGAGGGAGGAGGGTCACTCAAGCCAGGAGATCAAGGTGGCAGTGAGCTTTGCACTTCACTCTAGTCCAGGTGACACAGTAAGTCTTTTTGTCACCCCCCTCAAAAAAAGTTTTAAAAGTTGCGAATAGTTTTATTTAACTAATATTTAACATGAACACATTATTTCTTGCTATATATACAGTCCAACCTCTGTAAATTGACTACCCAAGGGTCTGTAACAAACTGATCAACATACAGAGATGGTGAACATAAGAAACATCTTTTGAGTACATGCTGTGTTATGTCTAGTCTATAAAAATTAGGCCAACTTTAGGAGATGGTCAACTATGGAGGTTCTATTTAGATTGTGGACTGTAATTCACTAACACAAACCTCTACTATTATCCTGGGTTTGCTCTTTACTTTTTCAGATACACTCTAAACATATTGAGAGTAAAGACCGTGTCTTAATACATCTTTGTGTCTTATCTTATAGAGAAGTTTTGATTTTCCTTTAATGCTGTATCCTCTTATTCCCATAAAGATATTATCACTCCACCTGTACATTCTAAATTTTTATTTGGAAGATATGGTCACCACATATATACTTGCATCATGATGCCATGAGCCTACTAGATACACATCTTTAATGAACATCACTTAGAAACAATTTTCTGACTTATCTCCCACAATTAGTAAATTGATATATTAAACAATGCTTATCAATATAATCCTGTTCCTACACAGACTTTTAAAATCTTACAGGAGATCTAGCTCAATTTCTCAGTTCAAGACCACAGCAGTTTGTAAATACTTTCTAAAACCTAAGGGTCAGCCCAGAAGTCCAGCTCCCCGAAGGCTAGGGAGATTTATAGCCAGTTTTTCTAGGATTGGGGCCGAGGATGTGGAAAATGTAGTGTTTAAGACTCGGACTTCGTGGCCAGATGACTTCGATTTAATCCTAGCCTCTCCACTTCTAGCTGCGTGACCTTGGGCAAGTTGCTTAACTCTGTTAAGCCCCAATTGCAATCTTTGAAATTGAGATAATGATTGTTATCTTACAGGATTATTATGAGAATTAAACAAGATCTTGTGTCTACAATGCCCAGGACAAGCACACCAAGTATTATGCACTGCAGAAAAGTAGCTATTATTATCCTAAATTGTTTATTTTGTGGAATGAACTCTCAGGAATGCACTGACATTTGGGCTTTCATGCATTCACGCATATTTACATGCACACAGGGACTGTGAAGGTTTCATATCCTCTCACTCCAAGACTCAGCTTTGTTATCTGGCTGAAACCAGAGGTGTGAGTCAGGGCATTCTGAGCTGAACCTAAGGTAGACAAAGTTCTATAAATATGGACAACATCTTCTGGGAATGGGAGGCAGGAAAAAAAGGGGGCTAGGTGAGCAGTGGTTATTTAAAGGGACAATCTATTTTTGATCTACTTTCTAGATCAAAGTAACTCCATTGTGTGTGTCCCTGGATTGTTTACAATTCTGGGATGTGTCGATGGTTGGAAAGCCTTCCCGGGTTTTGGGAGACTGGGTTCCATTTGCTCTGTTTCCCTGCCTTTTTAGTGAAGCAGCCTGGGATTGGGGGCCAGGAACAGGGACATTTAAAACATCTAAAGTATTGGAAATGTGGACTCTACAACAAAGTTTTTCATTAAAAGTCACACTTTGAAGGTGTATCCAATAATCTCAGAGACAAATAAAAACATGCTGATCTATACACCCTTGGGTGATAGGTCCACCAGTGATCCATTTGTGACTGTGTTTATCACCATGTGGATAAGAAAATGTAAACACTGGTGAAATATTAACAGCTGACACTTAAGCACTGTGCATGAAATTCAACACATTACTGGGAAAGAGTTACTGAAATACAGAAACTCAAAATGGAACTGTCAGCATATTTATTACCTCTCCACTATGGGACAAGTCTGAGGCAAATGCCATCTCGATTCACATACACCGAGAAGATGGACAGAAAGAACATGAAGGTTGCGCACAGTAGCTCACACCTGTAATCTTAGCACTCTGGGAGACTGAGGTGGGTGGATTGCTTGAGCTCAGGAGTTTGAGACTAGCCTGAGCAAGAGTGAGACCCTGTCGCTACTAAAAATGGAAAAATTGACCCAGTGTTGTTGTGGCAGGTGCCTGTAGTCCCACCTACTTGAGAAGCTGAGGCTGGAGGATCACTTAAACCCAGGGGTTTGAGGTTGCTATGAGCTACGATGCTACAGCACTCTACCAAGGGGCACAGAGTGAGACTCTGTCCCAAAAGGAAGAAAGAAAGAAAGAAAGAAAGAAAGAAAGAAAGAAAGAAAGAAAGAAAGAAAGAAAGAAAGAAAGGGGGAGAGAGAGAGAGAGAGAGGGAGGGAGGGAGGGAGGGAGGGAGAGAAAGAGGGAGGGAGGGAGGGAGGGAGGGAGGAAAGAAGGAAGGAAGGAAGGAAGGAAGGAAGGAAGGAAGGAAGGAAGGAAGGAAGGAAGGAAGGAAGGAAGGAAGGAAGGAAGGACATCAAACCATAGTAAGTTTTGACCACTGACTTTCTTTCAAAGTTGATGGAGTGCCATAGACCACTGTTTTACTGAGTCATGTGCATGTGGCAAATCTTCCCTAGTATCTTAATCATAATTAATCACTCCTTTCTCTGCACTTCTGGAACATGTCTCATTTTACTCCATGCTCAGATACATTCAGAAATATTTGCACATATTTTATTCTAACTTTGATAATACACAGTCACATTTGCAGTTTTGCCACGTAAAGAACCCAGATCCTGATAATAAATGAAAATGCTATTTACCGTGCGTGCCCTTTGGCTATGAATCGCATTGGATATTTTATCCCAGGTGTTGCAAACTCAGAGCCTGCAGACAGTCAGCACCTACGTCTTGTTTGGCTTGCACGATGTGAAAAAGTGATTTCAAGCATCTTTTAGAGGGAGCATGCATTTTCCAGGGCCATATGTTTGCAGATTCCCACTCTTTGTTGTCTTGTGTCTGGTTTTCTTCTCTCATTTATATTATTTGCATGGCATACACATCCATGGTTTGTATGAGAATTTAGGAATTTGCATGTGATTTTAATGGCCAAAAAGCTACTGAACAAAGCAAATGCTTCCATCTTCATGTTAGGGAAAGAGGTAAGAAATTCAGTCTGGGGGCTGAGAGGGTGTCACTAACGGCCCTAGATAAAAAGAAGAGGAAGGAATGCAAAGAAGGGTTAATGAAGCATTGATTAAAATCTAATCAAGAGGGAAGACATATTTTCCTATATAAAAGTCACTCATTGGAGAAGGAGAAGATCTTTAGCATGGAGATCGAGGGAGTGAAGGACAATCTGATATCCACGCCACAGGCCAGTGTGGGGAAGGGGAAAAAGTTGTCTCTCTCAGGAGGTACTGAAAGTGAGAAGGGCCAGGGCATATAAATCAATGTCACCTCCATCATCTAGACTAGTGTGAACTAACATAAAATCTTAAGGCTCTCCTCTCATGTAGCTGACTGAACTCCCTTCTTGGCCAAAGGGGTCCCCTAAAACTGAGTTGCTAGCCAGGAGAAAGGAGATGGGACATGCCTCATCATGCCTCCCTCCCTCCTTAGAGATGTCTTTTGTGACTTATTAACACAGCCCTAAGGCTATGCAAGACATACCTTAGACATACACGCAGGTCCTTATATATAAACCGCTTGAGTCTAGGCAAATATCTGGTAGTTTATCTTTGTTTAACATATCCTTATCTTCACTTGACATTCCATCTTGGTGACTTCTGATATATTAGAGACTAACTTTCAGCCAATTGTCAAATGAAGAATCTTTAAACCTGCCTATAACCTAGAAGCCCCCACTTTGGGATATCCCACTTTTCGGGTCAAACCAATCTAGGCCTTCCATATATTGATTTGTGACTTGACCTGTAATTGCTCTCTCTCTGAAATGCATAAAATCAAATGGGCGGCACCTGTGGCTTGAAGAGTAGGTTGTTGGCCCCATATATTGGGGGTGGTGGGTTCAAGCTCTGCCCTGGCCAAAAAAAAAGTCAAACCAAAACTCCACCACTATGAATCCACTTGCTCAAGATTTCTTGGGTGTGGCTCCAGGACCTGGCCCTCAAATTTGGCTCAAAGAAACCTCTTTAAATTGTTTAATAGAGTGTGGGCTTTTTTTCCTTTGACATTAGTTAGCTTGGGTGATTTTTAGATGTTAGCTGGTGGCGCAATGTAGGAAACTAAAAATTAAAGCATTGTATCCATTCCCAGATTCCCTTTTTTTGAGAACTTGGAGACTCTCAACTTCTCTAGTGGCTCTTTTGTTACAAAGTCCCTGTACCTGTGAAAACCTGGTAATGATTATTGATAGGCTGACCTTGATCACCCCCATGCAGCTCTCAAGGAGATGGAGTCATTTGTTTTTGTGTAAACAACATTCACTGGTTTATGTTTTTTGTATGTTGCTATATTAAACCATGAATTCCTTGGTGGTTAGATGAGGATATAGTTATTATCCTAACCAAGAATCACTTAGAATCCATAACATCCTTCTGCTGAAGGATAGGTGTCTTTTCTAGGGAGAGCGTTTGCTTAAGTCCAAAAATGAAGAATATATAGATTTGTTAAAAACATGCTTCAACCATATGTCTGTGCTTCCATTTAATCACCTCCTTCCTCTGTACACCACTAACACAGGAAAGGAAGAAGACGGTGGGGCAAATTGATTTCTGCACCTGTGTGGCTGTTCCCTTTGATGAGTCCCCTTGGTGGACGTTAGTATGGAAAGTGCCTTGGGGAACCACCAGGATGATGGCAGGTGAAATTAGTAGTTGGAACAGGTTACTACTAGCACTCCAGGGCCCCTGACTTGCCCTTTGCTAGAATTCCCTCAGAACACAGAGGTTCAGAGAATCTCCTGAATCCATGTGGAGGTACAGGAGGCAACCGGAAAGGCATGGAAGTGGATGAAGAATGTGAGCAGATGGTGGATCAGAAGTGTTGGACGACTGAAGAGCCATGAGCCGCTGAGCACTGCATAGAGACGACCAGTAACTCTCAGGTCCAGGGGAGAAAAGCAATGACTGTATCGGCAGACGATTATTGCTGTCTGCCTTCAGCAGTATGGGAGTAGACACCTGCCAGCCTCTTATGAGTTGGATGATTGGATGTTCAGACTAAGCCCCAAGGTCCTCCTGTCTCTCTAGGCAGTTTTCCCTTTCTATGTAACTGGGGTAAATTGTAAGATAGTGTCGTTTGTTAATCAATCTCCAAACATTTCAAGATTTCTTCTTTTTTTAATTTTTAATTTTTTAAGCGACACAGTCCTGCTATGTATCCCAGGCTAGACTTGAACTCCTGGGCTCTACCCTCCCTCCTCAGCCTGGGGCTGCAGGTGTATTCTACTGTACTCAACCTGTTTCAGGATTTCTTGTCTTGCATCTGAGAAATTGCCGTGAAAGGATTTCGGGAGATATTTTATCAAAGTGGTTGTCTTGGGATATTCTAGGAAGATTACAGAGATACAGGTGCTACAGATAGAGGCAGTTTTAATTCCCTCCTGTATCCCTTTAGCAACCAAGATTCTTAGGTATGGAAGGAAAAATAGATTTTCTCCTTGGCATCCCCCAACTCTCTTCTCCTCAACCTTCTTCAGAAAATAGGACAGAAACATCTTAGCCGGGCCACCACCCTCCTTTATCCAGTGTTTCTCAAACACTTCTTGGCTACCAACTATATACCAAGCACAGTGCTAAGTACTTAAGAGAACAAAACAGTTTCTGTCAGCAGTTGCCTTAATTTTTTTCTTTTATACATTCACTTTGGATCCATTTCTGAAAATCAACCTTCCAATTCACCCTGCTTCCCTCTCTAACTTGTTTTAACCTTTTATGTTGTAAGAATTGGTATATCCATAGCTATAGAAACTGCAAAGTCAAAGGGCTTTTGTAACCTCTTCATGGCCAATATACTTCTTTTTACACATTTAAGGATCAAAGAAATGATTGACCATAAAGAGAATTGAAAAGTCAAGTGTACCACAGTCCTAATGCCTTTCTTCTCTATTTGTGATAACAATAACTACAATAGCTGGCAGCAAAGTGTTTTCCATATGTTGCCTGGCTGAATTCTTTCAATATTTTAAGGTAGATTATTTTATTCCCATTTTACAGATTAGGAAACTGAGACCCCAAATCATCCTATTGGTCCAGATAGGTTCATGATGTGAACTCTTGGTTTTCTGACTATAAAGTGTTGGCTTTTTCAATTTGCCACACCGCCCAGGAAATGCAGAGTAATTATGGCAATAATCCATCAGCGTTTTCATGTACAACCTGTGGTGCCACAGAAATAGAATGTTCAAAAGTTTGTAGATTAACAATGTACCAGGGATTGTGTGTGCTTAATAGATCACATTCCTTTTAGGGGACCCCATAAGTGCTGGAGTCCCCGTTACCCTACCTGCAGAGAGTGGTTTTTGTCTCATTCATAAACTGGCTTGGCTGGCACAGAGTGCTATGTCACTTAGGTAAATCATTTCTCTTCAACTCGGTTTTCTCATCTGCAAAACTGGGAGGTGGAATGAGCTAGTGGGTCCTAAAAGTTCCCCCTTGTGTCCTGTGACAGAGGCTATCTTCTGTGGACACCTTCTGCAGTTCATAACTTGAACTTTGCCCAGCAGTAAAGACAGTACAGCCCAACAGAAAAACCCTGGTCTATGCTTTGCTGGTCTGAGTTCCCCTCCTGACTGTGTGACCTTGGACAAGTCACTCTCTATCCTTGGCCTCAGCTCCCTCTTGTGTCAAATGAGAGGATGAGAGGTGTTGCAGTTCTTTTTTTTTTTTTAGACAGAGTTTCACTATGTCACCCTCGGTAGAGTGCCATGACGTCACAGCTCACAGCAACCTCAGATTCTTGGGCTTAAGTGATTCTCTTGCCTCTGCCTCCCAAGTAGCTGGGACTATAGGTGCCCACCACAATGCCCAGCTATTTTCTGGCTGTAGTTGTTATTGCTGTTTGGCAGGCCCGGGCTGGATTTGAACCTGCCAGCTCAGGTGTATGTGGCTGGCGCCCTAGCCACTGAGCTACAGGCACTGAGCCAGGTGTTGCAGTTCTAACACTCAATTTCTTACCTCACTCCCACTGGTAGCAGAGAGAAGCTACCACCTCCTATTACCAAAACAGTTATAATCTAGTCAGCTCCTCCCACAGAGAGCTGGGTGCCCACCGTGAGGCTTCTGATTGTTCCTGCTTTACTTAAACCATTAACCTCATGGTAATATTCTGGGGGGCATCAGGTTATAACAAGGACATAAAAATTATGAGCTGTATTTGTCATTGACTTCATGCCTTTAATAGCCCCGCTGTCTCCTTAAGCAGATGGGAAATAATCTTGTGGCTGAAGCATGGGGAAGGGAAATGTCTGGAAGGCCTTCTGCACAAACCAAAGAGAGAGAAAGGCCTGCCCCAGCAGGCAAGAGGCTGGTGCGATAATAAAGTACGGTGGCAAAATGAAACATTAAAACACCCTATAAAAACCTAAGTGCTTCATCACCACTGCTAATGAAAATATATGATTGCCTAATAAAATGCTCCACACAGGCCCCTGGCCATGGGTCTGCATTTATGAACACCTGTTACTACTGCAGTCTCCTTCCTGGGAAGGATGACCTTCCACCCCAGATGGCCCGTGGCCTGGGAAATTCAGTAGGGGGCAGCTGTTTGGCTAGTGGGTCTCACAGGAGAAGCCAGCTGACCTGGGACCTCAGCAACACCTGTGCTCCTTAAGCAATAAAGAATCAAGGGCAGTGGTTTGTGAGTGAACCAGAAGAATACAATAGCAGGTTCAATCTGTCTCCAATGTGCCTCACCAACTGGGGTTTTGCCAGCTGTGTCACAAACACAGGAGACAAAACCTGAAAGTGCTGCGATATGCTCAGAATTCAAAATAGACTTCTGAGCATACATAAAAGGAAGAATTGAATTGTTTCGTCCTTCCTATCTGTTTCTCTTTGATGAGTGTTTCATCCATTGTTCAAAAGAAAAGTCACCAAGATCATCTGAAATGTGAAATTCCTGGGGCAGTTGGCGGCCAGACACTGCAAAAAAAGCATCCTGCTAAAATGTAGACACAGGTAGCATTTGCACAGTGCGCACGGTGCTTTAGCATTAACAAGACTTCTGCAACTTGATCAAATCAGCTGTCACCTCTGACATGTGTATGATCTCATTCGATTCTAAAATAAACCCGGTGAGGCTGGCAATATAATTATGGTCAAATTTGCTGATGAGATTTAGAATGGTCAGTCAAATTACGTGGAGTCTCATAGCTTGGAAGTTTCAAACCTGGTTCCCAAAACAATGATCTCAGAGGCCTTAATCTGATGCTGTGGTACCATGGAGTTAAAAAGAAGCCACCACATTCCAAGATTACCTCCATCCAAACTTAAGCTCGTGTTGCAGCCACATCAAATGCTTTTCCAAAAACAATAGGGTTTGTGTGGTGGCCATGGGGTCCTAAAGGAGCCCGAAGATGCTCCCTGGGGGAAGAGGAAGGGACCACACAATATGAGTGGAACCTTCTTCTCCAGTATAGCTCCTGGGTTCTCCCACTGTCTGAACAGTGACCCATAAACAGTCATCATTTTGGGTCTCAGGATTTTCCCCCATGTTACTGAACTGAGCTTTTCTTTCTGCTCTTATAAAATAAGAGTATGGGATTAGATGCTTTCCAGTTCTCTGCCCCTAGTGCTTCATGCCTCTACTTCACAATTCTGCCTCAGGTGGTGTTAAGTCGGGGAACAGTATTTAGGCTTGGTTTAAAGTGGAAAAGGGATTAGGTATATTCCCAGATGACAAAAAATCGCATTACAACAAAGACATATGTATCAGAATGTTCATTGCAGCCCAATTCATAATTGCCAGGTCATGGAAGAAGCCCAAGTGCCCATCGATCCACGAATGGATCAACAAACTGTGGTATATGTACACCATGGAATACTAGGTAGCCATTATTTACTCATTTTTAATGAATAGGGGCTACTGCTCAGGCTGAGCAGTAAGTAAATACCCCGCCAGGAACACTGCGAGGGAGCGCTAATGACAAGGAGTTCCCAGTTCCCTTAAGATCACTTGCTGTAAGCCGGTCGGTGGGCAACCCGGGGAGGACGCTGCTTTCCACCGGTTTTTATTATGATCGCTGTGCGGTTTGCCCTCCTCCCCGACTTTGCGTACTCTGTTGCCGAGTCTCAAGAATCACTGCTCTGCTGAATTCAAAGCGAAGCAGAGTAACTACCAGGAACACGCCACGTGAATCAACATAATGAAACATGTGTAATTAGCACACCTGGAGAGCTGAGTGGAAAATAAGCAACCAGAAGAGGAGCGGAAGATGTCTCGGGTGGAGTTCGGGAGCGCGTGGGATCAGAGCGCACCTCCCCTTCCTCCTACTCCGGCTCTCACGCCGCGTCTCCTCGGTGCTTGATTCTGCCTCGGTTCTATAACGGCCAAGTCTCCGCTCCGAGGGCAGAGATTTGGGCCAATTATTATACCTTGAGAATGGAGATGAAAGTACTTTTCTCCTAAATTACTTGGAAAATTGCCTCCATTTTCTTTTCCATTTTTGCTAGGCTAGGTGTCTGGCCTTTGGCTGAGAGGGTCTAGTCCAACTAGTCTGGGACCGAGTGACCCCTGGAGGGCCGTCACTAAAACGCCATTGCAGTCATTGCAGCCTGTTTTAGCTGTTAGAATATCATTGCTTTGAACTTTGATAGCTCCTTCCCTTAGAACAGCCCAAACTTCTTACCAAATTTCTAAAGAATTAGGTATATTGAAAATGGAAAATGGAGTGTAGGACAGACACAATGACTGGGGGTTTGCACATTTACAGACTTGACTATGATTATTTCAGATGTGTCTTTACCACTTTACAGTCGAGGAAGAGGGTTCTTGATCCTCTTAAATAAGAGGGTCCGCTGTAAAGAGAGCTCATTAAGCTTTCACATAAAACCCTACTGAAGCTATTGAAAGGGACCCAACTGCTATACATGCAAATGTCTGAAGATCTGTCTGACACAGTGACTATACTAGAAATCAAGTGCCTCCGTACCACATGGTGCACTTCTCTTCTTTCACGGAATTCTCAAAGTAATCGCATGGTCAAGAAATTCTTGCATCCTTTCTTAGATGCCTGTCTCTAGAGCATTATCACTGTTGGGGCCTACAAGTTGTCAAATTCATCCACTGCTATATATACAGACGCCAACAGGTCCTTCTTGCAACAGGCACGCATGGATGTTTGTTGAACTAACTCTGGCCTTCGGTGGATGTTTGTTAACCATTGAGCTGAGTTTCTTGAAGAAACTGAAGATCCTGGAAAATTAAGTGACATGTGAAAGTCTGAGAGTTATTAAATGGCTGGGTTAGAATTGTGAAGATCCTCCCCCCACGGCTCCTCCCCCTCTGGCTTCACTCTGCCTCTGAGTGAGAGGATACCACTGCTGCCATTTCTAAGCCTGTATTTTCTTTTCTTTCCATTACAGCATATTGCCACCCGACTCACAGACTTAGATCTTCCTGGTAAAACTCAGGGATGCTTGCAGGTGAGTGACTGATTTATTTCTGGCAGGAGAGAGACTGGCATGGAGCACTGATCCTCTGACTAAGGGAGAGGGTGGGCCTCGTGTCCTCTCTTCCAGGCAACAAAACGGTGTGACCAATCCCCAGTACTCAGAGAACTAGTTCACAGTGGGTAAAGGCCTCTTCTGTGATTAGTGAAAGGTTTTTTTCCTATGAAGGAAACAGTGATTTTTAAGTCCACACAAAACCAGGACTTAGCTGCGCATTTATCTGAGAAATTTGATGAGAAGATGGGACAGTCTAGTCAGGAAGAAAGGCAACCAGGAAAAAAAGCTGTGGGGATGTGGGCTTATTACAAAATTTGTTAAGGGACCCAAATGCCTCAAATGAGCAGAAGAATCCAGAGCAACCCAATAATCGAGAATGAAGAAGAATGTGGAAGAATAGGTCAGGGCTACAAATATAAATATTAGTTGGCAGGGTTTTCTAAAACAACTTAGATCTTTCTATAATTTTCAATTTTAGGCCCTAAGTTATTCAAATCAATATATATAACACTGTAAATGTTTAACTCTTCTGTGAATTTCTTCTTATTTAAAAATGCATAATTGAGGGAACAACAGAGCTAATCGGTTATCCTTCTTCACTCCAAAATCTGGTCTGTGATCACAGGGCCTGAGATCAGAAGACCCATGTTTCAGTGTTGAATCTGCCCTGGTTTACTGATTGGGTCACCTTGGTAAGTCCTTTTAGCCCCTGAACTTTAGTCCTGCACCTGAGCCAGTAGTGCCTCAGGCCATTCCCTGGGTTCTCCGAACACTGAATAATCAAACATGACCTTGGGCATGTTTCTTAGACAATTTGTGCCTCAATTTCCCTGTCTGTAAGGAAAAAATAATACCAGGACCTACCTTTCTGTGTCTCTGTAAGAATACCAGATTCTGGCCACACATAAAGCATGCTGAACAGGACAGGTACAGTAAATGTGACCTATGGACACAATCAGGGATTGGGGGGGAAGGGGCATTGTCCTGTCCCACAGTTGTAGCCAGGATCAATGTAAAGGATGTACTTTCAACTCTTTAAAGTGTATATGTAAATGTGCATAAATGCCCAGGTAAACGAGAGACATTAATGTCATTATTGTATGAGTTTGTATTTCTTATTTGCTTGTTTATTTTCCTCAAGTCTCTTGACAAATAAACCATTGTCCATTAAGAAATAGGGCCCCCATGTCAAGATCTCTGTATAGAATCTCTTTTGTGTTCTTTAGTATCACTTAATAATATTTATACCATTTTGCCCTTTCAAAGACAGCTCAATCTCTCCACACCACAGTGGTAAATGGTACATGTTGCTATAATTTTTTCTTCACCCTTGAGGGAACCCGGGCTCCGGGAGGTGATTTATTTCACCTTCCTGGTGGTTGGGGAAGAGTGAGTAAGAGGAGAGAGATCTGCCTTACCAATCCAGGGGCCATGCCTCTCGCATCTTACCAGCCTTTCTCTTCTAAGCCTTTGTTAGCCAAGCCATTTGCATCACCCATCTGGATGGTGCCAGGGGCCAGCCTGCTCCAAAGCAGTATCCTTAGCGAGGCAGAAGCAGCATCTGACTGGTTCAGCAACTCCGCTCACATCCCCCATTCTCTGCTGCCTCAGTTTCCCCCAGCTCTGTGCTGATTCGAGATGCCCACCCCTCACACTCTTCTGAGTGTGGCCATGTGGGGCGGCACAGTAATGGCTCAGAGCAGCCACTACAGGCAAGCTATTTTTAAAAACGCTACTTTGCTGAATTATTGCAATAATCGCTCCACCATCTATGCCGCGTGGGGTTGCCCCGACAGGGCAGAAGACCAGCAGCTAATCCGCCGGCCTCTGCCCCTGGAGAGATGTGAGAAGCGCACCGCAGCCGTGAAAGTGAAGCCAGCACGGCCCTCGCCGGCCTCTCTCTGGGTTTCCAGCTTTGTATTCCCAGCCAGGCATCCACCACTCTGCAGAGGGCGAGGGTCACGCTCCTCTGCAGTCTCTCAAATCTCGGCGCAGTCATACTCTTTATAGATCTCGTATTGTCAGTAGAAAACAATTTCGAGGCCTTATGTGATTAGGGCAGATGGCCAGCTGGAGGCATTTAAAGAAAATATCTTTTCACATTTCCTTTTATTGAATTTGGAGAACTCGTGGTTTAATGCACAGTTTCGTACTGCATTTCAACAGAGCAAATCTCGGCAGAAAATAGCTTTTCAAGCTACAGGTGGGTCTTGGTAACGCTTTGATTAAATGGTTGTTAGCGAGCAACGTTTCCCTGCGCTCATCACAACCCTTTCTCTAACCACAGTAATTCTCACCTTTGATTTCATTATTTTAGGAAGGAAGACAGAAGGAAAAATGAAATGCAATTTAACGAGTTCTTTACTCATCCACCTGCAAAAGGAGAAACTTAGAGGACACAATGAAATAACACAGAATGAAAAGGGCGCACTGCCAAGCTTTCTAGGCAGGAGCCTTTTAAACATGCAAAATCAGTGGTTACACCGTTAATAAATTAGCTTTCTGATAAAATGTAGTCCACTCTCACCAATTTGTGTGGCTGAAGCACTTTTCACACTGGGCGTGTGGAATGAGTCAGGGGCTATCCAGGGAGGGAGCTCTGCTTCTCTTCTTATAATGAGATGTTGT
The DNA here is from genome assembly GCA_963574575.1 of Galagoides demidoff. Classification (NCBI taxonomy): domain Eukaryota; kingdom Metazoa; phylum Chordata; class Mammalia; order Primates; family Galagidae; genus Galagoides; species Galagoides demidoff. The sequence goes on from CAUYQV010045346.1 coordinate 13,798, forward strand.
TACATCATCTTTATCATCTCTGTGAATATAATAAACTCTTTTATCCCCTTGAAACTCAACCTCACACTCCTGCAGGGTAGAGGTCATGTGTTAAGTTTTTTCTGTTATCTCTGTGCTTTGAATGTAGCATGTCTGTATGTCACATGTGGGAGGATGGAGTGCCCGAATGCTCTAAAGCAACGTATGTTGGCTCGTATTCAAACACAACTGTTCGGTCCTTTAACCCATGGGATGACTATTATCAAAATCAGGAAATGAAAGAAAAAAACTATAGAAGAAAGAGAGTCTGTTCCCCCCCCCGCCCCCCCGAAGGATACCCAGAGACAATTGTTCTAGATGGTTTTTCTTCTCATCTGCAGCTGAGATGGGTGGTTTTCACCCAAATCATATTCTTCTTCTTTGAGAAACAATCCTTCCCCAGTGAGATGGGACAATTGGTGGGGGAGTAAAGAAGGAGGAAATAAAGGAATAAAGATCTTTGCCTCATAGCTTTGCGGCAGGTCAGTATACACCTCTGAGCAGGTGTGGACCTCTGGGCCCCAGGGTGTCAAAGCCGACTGCCTGAAGGCTGTATGAGGTTTAGAGAAACAGAGAAATGGGAAAAGAAAAAGACAGAAAGGAAAGTAATCTCTGGCCTCTTGGCTTGTGGCAGAACAGTATGAACCCAGAGCTGGTGAGGACCTTTGACTGGCAGGGGGCCTTCCACAGGTGCCCTTACAGTTTGGTGTGGTCAAAAGGCTGAATGATAGCTAAACGAAATGTGAGCAGCAGTGATGTTTGTCACAGTAAGGCCTGGGATAAACACCTTCTCCACATGCTCCTCCATACGCCTTTCCTATTGTTGCCAACTGTGGGAGACACATCTCAGAGATCCAGCCAGGCACCCCAAGTAGAGACAATCCCCAGTGAGTGGAGCCCCTGGGGGTGCTCTGACTCATTCCGTAAGTGAGGGGTTTCTGTTCTGTTGTGTGACTACATATGTAGGTGTATTTGTTTCTGCAGTGCCTAATAGCTTTTAACGGATGCACTGAGTACCTTTTGGATCAGAATAAATGCTACTTGTGGCTAAAAACTGAGAGATCATTGGAATAGAACTCTGAGCCACATTGGGGGGCGTGTTATTCACTGAGATGGAAAAGACAATGCTAACGTGACTTTTAAAGGCTTTGCTTTTGCTATAATATTTCTCAAAAGGAGATTTCATAAACCTCTAGAACAGAAACTGAGTGGCTATTGAATCTACCAAATCTTTAGCGTCAAATCAGTGATGATGGATGGAAAAGCGACACTCTAGACATCAGCAAGAACAGTAGTATGTTTGCCAAATAAATATATGGGCTATCTGGGATCCATCCAGGGAAAGGCAAGGGGACCTGAGAGGCTCAGAGTGCCAGTGACATCGTCTTGTGTGTTGGTGTCATAGGGTATGAGTGTGGGTGCTCCAAGTCTTAGACTTTCTTCCCTACCTTTTCTTACCTTTGCCTTTGTTACTAGCCCTCTTGGATGTCCTTTCCAAGAAGATGTGTCCAAGAGAGGCAAGGGTTGCATGGTAATTGTATTGTACAAAAACAGAAGGTAGATCTCAAGAGAGTGTGTGGAGTCTATTTTTTTTTTTTTTTTTTTTTTGGTTACGAAGAATGTGGGATTGACGTAAGCTACAGTTATTGAGCTCACAGCTTATGGTCTCCAAAAATGTCTGAAGTTTTCTGCTTTCTAATTTTGTGCTTTTAACCTAGAGAAAATTAGTTTTCATTTGAGGCAAAAAATAATGATTCATTGTCATGTCCAGGTTTATTTGGCTAGTTATGAGATCTGGAGGCAATTTGAGATTTTGATTTTGATCACTCTACATAAAAATCGTATTAACAAGTTCTTTTCAGTGATCTCATTGTCTTTCAGAATCACCTCTGCTTTCTTATATTTTAAAGTATGCTTTAATTTTTAAAGGAGCCTCCCTTTCTTCATGACTCTAAACATCTTTGCTGGTGTCTTTACTGACAGAAGTTCGTGGGAATTTTTTTTTCCTTTTATTCTGATGGGCTAAAAATGAATGAGTCTTTTCTCAGAGGTACAACTATGTTAATCTTGATATCATTTATTGTCTAATTCACAAACATTTTTTAATCTAATTTACAAAACAGGCCCAGAGTGACTTTTCTTTTTTTTTTCTTTTACACATCTAGTGGGTCTGGCAATGCTGTGCTCCCATTTCTGTCTGCAGTAATTGGCTAGATCTGAGTAGAGGTGGTTTTCTTTAGAGTCTCTGCACAAGTGTCCACTACTTGTCCACTGTTCACAGAGGTACTTAACATAGTGTCTTCATTTATGTATGCTATTTGCCTGGTCTGTCTCCAGATTTGACTTTGCAACCCTGGATTAACCTCTTAATCTGTATTTTTGTTTACAAATGCATATAATTGAGGAAACGAGGAAACGATTAGGATGTATCTACATATCTCAAGGAGATTTTAACCCAATATTTATATATTTTAAGTAGTTCCAGAAAAGAAATCTCTTTTCCATTTTACTTTATGACGGTGAAAGTAATAATTTGAAATGAAATGTTGGCAATGTATTAAAAGGCCAAGAGGTATTTAGTCAAGGAATAAAAGAAATGTTATTGTGAGAAACATATCATCATAATTCACTACCTTAACAGATCAAAAGAATAAAGTAAATATAATCATTCAAAAGTAGCTACAAAGGAAAGCCTAGTTGTCATTTCAAAAGGCAAAGTAAAATAAAATAAAAATCTATTCCTACATTGGGATAGAAGAAAATTTCGTTACATCCATAAAAAATTATCTACCAAAAATCCATAGCTGATATCATAATTAATGGTGAAATGTGAGGTGTGTTCCCATTGGGTTCAAACTACTACTACTACTATCATTGCTATTATACAATGTTGTAGGAGAAGATTTAGCCAGTGTAGTAAGATGAGGAAGAAAACAAATGTATATATATAAATATTGGCAAGAATGTAAAGTTCTTGAATAAGATGTGAAAACTACTTAGAAAAAGAGTAGAATCAATTAGCAATATCCTAGAATTATATTTAGCAAGGTGGGCCAGACTGAAGATCAACTTAAAAGTATCACTAGTTTTAACATCTCTAGTTTCTACAGAGACATTAGTATTTACAGGATCAGAAAAAAAAAAATCTGTTCTCACTAGTCATAAAAATTTTCACGGTTTAGAAATAGATCTAAAATATGGAAATATTTTAAGGAGAATACTATAAAACTTTACTTTGGGATATGAAAGAAATGATTACTGACATTAGAGGTACGTCTGTTTATTTTCTATTGCTCCATAGCAAGTTACCACCAACTTGGTGGCTCAAAACACCACCCATTTATTCTCTCACAGTCCTATAGATCAGAAGCCCGGGCCTGGTATAAAGGGGTTGTCTCCTCCGAGTTTCACAAGCTAAAGTCTAGGTGTCGGCCAGGCTGTTTTCTCATCTGGAGACTTGGGTTCTCTTCCAAGCTCATTCACATGATGGGAAGAATTAATTTTCTTATGGTTGTAGGAGTGAAGTCTCTGTTTTCTTTTCAACTATATGCTCAGAGCTTGCCCTTACCTCCTAGAAGCTGCCCGCAGTTCCTAACATGTGGTTCCCTCTGCTGACAATGCGGCAATTTATTTCTTTAAGGCCAGCAAGAGAGTGTCTGCTGTTGCTTTTTGACTCTTAAGGGCTCACCTAATCAGGTCAGGCCCAGCCAGAAAAATCTCCTCTAATATTAATTCGTAGTCAACTGCTTAGTTTCTTTAACCACTTATGCAAAATTCCTTTGCTATATATTGTAACATAATCACAGGAGTAAAATTCAAAGTCCTCTGTATACTCAAGGAGAAAGGATTTTATAGGGCATGTACATTACAAAGTAGAGAAATCTTGAAGTCATTTTAGAATTCTGCCTAATATGGTATACTTCTTGTATTAAATGAAAGATGTCTAGTTTTTCTAAAATATCTGTAATTCAGTGCAATTCAAATCCAAATCCCAATAGATTCTTCATGGAATTTATCAAGCTAATTCTAAGTTCCACCAGGAAGGGTAAATATATACACCTAAGCATAGTCAAGAAAATTCTGAAAAGGGGAAAGACTTATCATATATTGATAAGTTAAACAATGCCATAATAATCTAAAGGGTATTAAGTGGGGAGGTTGACCAAACACTTGGGGAGCGTTAATAGTCCAAAACCAAACCAGCATGTGAATAGAAACTTAATATATGTCCATGGTATCTTAAATCAAAAGGATGAACTATTCCATAATTTTCTTAAAGAGAATAAATGTTCATATCCAAATATGGTTGGGTGTAATTAAAAATATATGTGATCCTTCTCCCTGTTCTTGGCACAGAGCTTCTAAAACTCTTGAAATTTCTTGTGTGGTAAGAATGCTTTTTATATACTAATGAGATAACTCAAGGGGAGAGTTCTTAGATAGCTTCTGGACAGCAGTCTGGTCACCAGAAAAAACAACCATGTGGTTAGAGAGTTAGTCCTTTCAGCCACACCCCCTAATTTCTGGGAGAGGAGAAGGGCTGAAGAATGAGTTTAGTCATCAATGGCCAATGATTTAATCAATAATGTAATACCTCCTCCATAGAAACTCTCAAACAATGACATTTGGGGAACTTCTGGGTTAGTGACACATCTATGGGCTGGCGGGGTGGCATGCCTGGGGGCGTCATGGAAGCTCTACTCTCTGCCCCATTCCTTGCCTTATGCCTCTTTCCATTGGGCATTTCTAAGCTGTAGCCTTTATAATAAAACTACAATCATAAATATAATATTTTTCTGAGTTCCATAAGTCATTCCATTGAATTATCAAGCTTGACAAGGGATTATGGGAATGCCCAAATTTGTAGTAGCTGGATAAAGCAGCTGATTTATGAAAGAGTATCTAGGGGACAGATCTTTTAACCTGTGGGGTCTGCTCCAACTCTGGGTGTCAATGTCAGAACCAAAACATAGGACACCCTGTTATTATTGGATAATTAGAGAATTGGTTGTCACTGGAAAGACACAAAAATATTTACCAAAAAATAGTCAGTAAAAAGTCTTCTAGAGGAAAAACAAAACCATTAAATTGGCGTATGTGAAAAATTGTGTAAAATTAGTATTGACATGCAAAATTGATAAATCAGTAGCCAAAATAGCTGTCATCAAAATAACTATAGCAGAATGTCACAATCAAAATGTCACGTGCTCATATTTTCTGTCATTCCAACGTCTTCATCAAGTGTCACTGATTTGCACAAAACAGAGCACTATTCTGAGTTTTGAGACACGTGGTCCTAGAAACTTATGTATTTCTCAAAAGTACATGTTCCCATATTAAAGATGACTAGTACAAGGTATTACAATTAAGTTCACAAACTCATCCTAGGAGAAGCGCTACATACCTCATGGCTAAATATCACTATAGTCACCAGGTGGCTAAGGAAGGACTTTGAAGATGACCATTGTGATAGTCAGCCATGAGGTATGTAGCGCTTTTTCTAAGATGAGTTCCATTCTCAAACTTAATTGTCAGACCTCACACAAGGACAACTCAGATGGCCATTCCAGAAAAAGAGTTCCAAAATTGCCTTTAAGAGTGGACTAGGTGCTGGCATCAGTGCAGAGCTTCCCAAGGGGAGTACTTCAAAAGTGAGTGTAGTGTCATTCAGCAATGAGGTATGTAGCACTTTTTCTAAGATGAGTTCATGACATTGATCTCATATATATATATATTTTTTGAGACAGAGCCTCAAGCTGTCCCCCTGGGTACAGTGCTGTGGCATCACAGCTCACAGCAACCTCCAACTCCTGGGCTTAAGTGAGTCTCCTGCCTCAGCCTCCCAAGTAGCTGGGAACACAGGCGTCTGCCACAACACCTGGCTATTTTTTTTTTTTTTTTTGGTTGCAGCCGTCATTGTTGTTTTGTGGGCCTGGGCTGGATTCGAACCCACTACCTTAGGTGTATGTGGCTGGCGCCTTAGCCACTTGAGCCACAGGCACCGAGCCAATTGATCTCATATTTACTTAAAAAGCACTAAGTCAAAACTTGCACCTGTATGACAGCTGAAGAGAGTAAAATATAAAGAAAAAGTGGAATCGTTAGAAGTAGACCAATTTAATTATTAAAATACCTTAATATCTGCAAATGTTATCTGGAGTAAAGAGAAAGAATAGATGCATACCCATGATCCACATATGCACACATGTGTACATACACTTATATTTGCAAAGACTCACTCTGGAAAGACTCACCAGGCGAAGGCAGTCTGAGTTGGGATGGTGGAAAACGGTGAAACAGGAATCATCAGGAGAGATATCTTTCTCCCTTTTGTTTATCTACATGTATCATTTGATTTTTTTCCCTTCTTTACCATATGCAGGGCTTATCTTAAAAATTAAGTAAAATAGAAAAAATCAAGTCTTAATTGTCATTTTATAAATGAGGAAATTGAACTTCTGAATAGTCTAGTGTTTGTGTCTAAAATTAAGTTTGACAGATCTTTTTTCAAAGCTCCTGCTATATTTTGCTTTCAGGTATCAAAACTCATTGAGGGTCTGGAGCAACAAGGAAAACACATATTTTTTGATAACAAACAACAACAACAAAAACTGTTATCCATAAAGTTTGAGGTCTTCATGTGGGATTAGGAGCGCTTAGGACTCATGAGAACATGAGTTCTCCTCTCCTCCTCTCCTTACAGGAGGAGGGCATGTAGAAGCACATCCTTACCCATGCACACAGAACGTTTGCCGCTCCTACTTGCCAGCCTGGCTTTTGATCCAATGCATGGATCTCAAAACATTTTGTAAGTCTGTCATATGTGGGGTCTCGCCTGGTTTTTATATGGATAAGTGACAGGAGTACACACTACACTTGAACTTGTTTTTTCCTCTTTCTATGAAATGGAAAACAGTATAATGTGTCAGAAAAGCAGGGCGAGGGGGCTTTTTCTTTCATTAGGCTAAAAGTATTTGTATGAGAAAAACTGAGTGAAGCAAAAGTAGCTATATTAATTATGCCATGCAACAGGTGAACCGAAAGGTATGTAGGTGGCACATTTCTGTCCCTGGGTATTTCGTGACAGCTATAAACCTATACAAGGACTGCTTTGCAGCATAAACACTGACACAGCTTTAGAATAGCAATGCCATGACACCACAAAGATCATAACTGTATGACATGTTTTCTTTTCATAAGATTTAAAGGATTCAATTTAAAAAAAATCACAGAATAAAACCTCCACTTTCTTCCTTTACTTGGAGTGCTGAAGAAATTCCCACTAGGGCTTGAAATTCAGAAAACAAATGACTTGCCACTAGCTAAACGATTAAAAAGAACAACAATAACAAAATCTTAGCCATGGGGATCTGCTTACATAGCCGGAAATGAGCAAATTAAGAAACAGCCTGGTCCTGGCCGTCTGCCCAAGTCATCACAAGGTTTTCCCCAGTGACTTGCCGTATCTCTGTGCCCCTTTAACTGTTCACTGCTCTGCCACCCCGCACCTCATATCTCTCTTCCAAAAATACCCAGGTTCTGTCCCAAATTTACACACCTTTCATGAATAATTTTCCAAGAAAAAAACTATACTCCTAAGGGTTTTGCAAATTGTGGCATGAAAAACAACAACAAAGGTACTACAAAGGAACCAATTTTACACCTTACACCCTGATAGCTTCTTTTTCATTGGCTGGCTTCCTCATCTATGACTCACCATCAGTGCATTATTTACTGAGCAGCCCATTGTCGTGGTCCATTCTGGGGACTCTGCAGACCCAGACAAACACTCCCTTCTACAGAAGCTGCCAATCTCAGCCCCAGAGCAGGGCACTTGGCCAAGTGAAATTCACACACTGCTCCTTGCAGTCTTCGAATACTTTCACCTTCTTGTTAATATTTGAGGTGGAGTACCATTAAATGGAGCAGAAAAATGAGGAAGGAGAAGAAATAAGTTGTAAAAAGTGAAAAGGAAAAATAAAACTTAATTTCTAAAATGGAAAAGCCCAGAAACTGGGGTAAATGATATGGAAAAGAAATAAACACAGATTGTTCAGACGTCTATATTTGTTCTCTGCAATCTCCCTCACCTCTCGGAGCCTGGGTCTGGAAGCAGGAAAAGCTGAGAAGCGGCTGCTGTTGACAGCCAGGCCAGAAAGGAGGGTGCCCTTCATTGGCAGGGCAGGACGGGCACAGTGAAGACAGATGCTCAGGAGATGAGGAGGAGGTAGATTGCCAGAAGTTTCTAAGGACCACTTGAGAGAAGAATCTAGAAAGGAGACAGCAGAAACAAAGACAATATCTCAATTTCTGGTTTGGGCAAAGACCTGTTGGATTGGCAGTTCCATTCACTGTGATCCTGAGGGAAGGAGCTCAGAGAAAGAAGTAGGCCAAATTGAAATTGGAGGGAAAGAGACTATTGTAATTTAGAAAACAATATGTGGGTGGTGTAAATGGGCAAAATGATCAGGCTTTCAAATGTCAGTGTAAGATGATCAGACTTTCTGTTTACTAAAAAGAAAGGAAAGAGATGTCTTCTCCACTTTGTCCTGCTAATGGTATCTCCTTGAAGTCACAAAGGTCCCGCCATATGTCTGACCTGGGATTTCATAAGTCAAGGTCCTGGGCCTTTTGGCCCTTAAGACTGTAAACACATACCTCTCACAAGGTATGCAGAGACAATCACACACGATAGGCATATCCTCTCACCTCTCATAGAGATTAGAGTTTTAATTGTTTCATCTTGTATTTTTATAAATTAATTTCTATGAAATTCCATCCAGACATCGTGGATAATTCCCTGCTACCTTTACATGCATGGATCCCTGGTAATAACCAGTTTTGAGCTAATTTCTGCCTCTCTTCCATATTAGTATGGAGGAGGGAGGGGTCTTGCCTTGGCAGGATTGTTTTATTTTTCCAACAGGTAGCTGCGGAATAACTAAGTAGAGATGTCCAGAAAGCATGGATATTATTGGCCTGTAAAATGTCAGAAATTGTCCCAAGAGTGGAAAGGAAAGTAGTGTTAAATTCCTGAGGATAGAGGCAAACTCTGTGCTCCCAGAGGAGACAGAGAAAGTCTCATAGAGGAAGAGGAAGCAGGAAGGCCACGTGCCCCTTGTTCACTATGGTTCCACGTCCAAACACACAACAGAGCAGAGCTGTCCTCTTTTCCCATGCACAGACATTCCTTCCATCACTTCTTTGTCAGGTAGACAGAGAGAAGATGACCCAGTAGCACAGGAATTTCACATCTCATAAGCAACTCCCTCTAAATACACATACACTGACTGGGTGGGGATGGATGCGACTTGATCTCCCCTGCATTATTCTATCTCTCCAATTATATTCTTCCTATCCACTGTATATTTTCTAATATTCTCCTTGAAAAGAATTTATATTCCACTCCAATTTATATTCTTTCTAGCCACGTTATATTTCCTAGTATTCTCCTCGAAAAGCATTCTGAATTTTTTGTCTTTTCAAAGTATTCATTATTTTAAGGAATTATGTTATAAAAATATATGTGAAATATATAAATTTGCATATATGAACAATAAAACAAATATCTGTATGCTCATCACTCAAAGAAATAGAATGCCCTGTCGTGTTTCCTTACTACTAGTATTCCTTCATCGAAAGGAATTAGTATTATAATTTGTGTGTTTAAAATTCCTTTACTTTTTATTATGGCTTGACTATGTAAATATTATAACAAATACATGATTAGTTTTATCTCTACAGACTGGCAGCACTGAGATTCCATCTCAGGCCCCCAGAGAGCATATCCATTTGGCCATGCTACCTCATTAATACAGGATTAATTTTATATCATCGGAAATCTATACAACAGTGTCATACTGTACATGATTTTAGTTTTTACCAACATTACATTTTTGAGATTCATGATTTCTTATAGGGAGGTAAAATTCATTTGTTTCCACTGCTGTATACAGCACCAGGGTATCACACATTCATGTATTCCTTTACCCATGTAGATATGTTTTTTGTTCAATTTTTTCTACTATGAAAAAGGCTTCCACAGCCACTCTTGAATGTGATTGTTGATGCATATTTGCCAGAAGACCATGCAGTTAGGTGTGGAATTGCTTACCACTAGAAGTTCTCAGAGTGGGGGTATGTTCAAATTCACAAGATAATGCCAAGTTATTTTCAAAATTTGCACCTGTTTACACTTCTGTGAGTGGTATATGAAAGCTATCAGTGTTCCAAATTCTCACCAATATGTGGCCTTGGCAGACATTTAAATCTTTCCTTATTTATTCATTATTTGGGCTGAATGATGGTTTAAAATTCCAGAGGATTAATTAAAAGGGGATAGAGTGGAAAACCCCTCTCATTTTCAGTTTTTCTCTCTAGAAGCAAAGGGTGTTATCAATTTCTTGTTTACCCTTTGAGATGTATCTATATCCAAGAAAATATATCCAAGGGTATGCACACGTATGAATGTACACGTGCATGCAGGGTGTGTTCTCTTTATCGGTGGTCTCTATTTTGATCTCTCAATTAAGGTACTGTTCAGTTGCTTCTCCGGATACTTACTAATTTTTTAGTTTGTCACTAATAAGGAGTTTTTTTGGGGGGGGATTGTTGAGATTATGTTTTCCAGCCAGATTTTGTATCTACTGATGATTCCTGCCTTAGTTAGTTTTAACAATGATGTTTGCAAAATAGTTACAGATTTCTATCATTCCTTCAGTATTTACTAGTCAGGCTTATACTACAAGAAAGAGCTCTTTCGTCTCTCACTCTTTTCCTTTCTCTCTCTCATTCATTATCAGTATTATCTCATGGTTTCTTTTTGTTTGTTTGTTTTTTCATCTCATGGTTTCTTATCTTATTCAATTGCAATTCACCACCCCTGTTATCTATTTTGTTGCTCAAATTTTCCCACATTTGGCAAGTGGGATATAGTAAAATTCTCCCATGTACAGGGTACCCATCACCACAATCAAGGCTGGAATGATTGAGTCCTTCATCCTAAAATGTTTCTGAGCCCCTGACAGCTGACTCTGTTCACCCTTGCTCACCTCTGCCAACTTCTGATCTGCTCACTGTCCCTGCAGCTTTGCATTTTTTTTTAGAATTTCATAGAAATGAAATCATACAATATGTAGTTTTAGAATTAATCTAAGTTGGTAAGGATATTTTTAATACTTATTTTGCCCCAGTGGGTGACATTGTATTATAAATTTCCTTTTTTGGACAGTCCTTGTGAGATCAAGGTTACTATAACTTCCTAAAACATTTTAGAAAGCATTCTCTTTCATAATTCTGTAAAAGAATGTGTAAAATATTAAAATAATCTGTTCCTAAATGTTGGGTAATATTTATAGCCTAGTGTGTTCCTTGTGAGAAGATTTTAAACTATTGACTCAATTTACATCATAATTGTAAGACTCTTGAGGCTTTTTTTTCTTTTTTCTTTTGAGTCTGATTAGGTGACTTATTCATACTAGAAGTCTGATCTTTTAACCTAGCTCTAAACTGCTCATAGTGTTCTTTCTGAATTTTATCATTTTTACTTCCTCTATAATTATGTCCTTTTATAAAAATTCCTAATACAGCTTATACAGACCAAGTTTGATGATTTTGCCATAGATTTATAATTTTTACTTTTTAAAAATAAAAACTATATATTGAATTCATTAAACCTCTCCATTGTGTATCTGTTTTCCGTCTAGAACTGCCATAGGGAAGAATAGAGTTTTCTTGAAGGAGGGAAGTTTTCTCATCTGGCAGGTGAGTTTTTTATTTTGACCCATTTTTTTTCACAATAATACAGTCAGCTTCATGGCTATGCTAGTATGTGCACCTCAGCTCCAGCATTTCCATTTTGGTGCCCCGGCTTTGTCTCATCCCAGCCTTCAGGAACGGTTCAGCTTCTAAATTCTTGGTTTGTCCTCAGGACAGGAACAGGTTCAAGAGGTTATTGCCCACTCCTTTGTTTTTAGCTAATTTTTTTCTTATTTTCCTTGTATGTACCACATATTTTACATGTTGTCTTGCAAACTCATCGATACATTTTAAAATGTGCTTGTTATAATTTATCCAGAGGATATTATAAGAGGAGGGCTTTTAAAAATATCAAGCCTGTGTCTGCTTGTAAGCTGCTGAAGTCCATTTAATTAAAGACCAATTTAAACTTTAAAAAAAAGTGAGAAAATATAAAATGATTCTAAATAATACTGCTATCCTAAACAAATACAATGTGAGCTACATGTGTCATTTAAAATTTTCTGGTGCCACACTAAAAATAAGAAAATGAATTAGGTAAAATTAATTTTAATGATACATAAATTTTAGGATATTAGCATATCAACTTCTCTTTCATTTCAAAAGTATGTTTCCATGGTTTTTAAACAATGTTTTCAATTTAATCTGATATGATAAAAATTATTGCTATTTCAAAATAATATAAAATAGTTATTGAAACATTTTACATTTGTGTGAGCTGTGTCTTCAAATCCAATATGTGTTTTTACAGCTACTCAATATCACATGAAGCTAGTATCTACTCTATTAATGTAGTGTATAACATCTTTACCATGTTTTAATTATATCCATCCAGTTTTTCTGTGTATCTTAATTTCTCACATCTTTTTCTGAGCTCGTCATTGTTTTGGCTTTTAGAAAATGCCTTTTATGCTCTCTATATGTAAAGAGATAAAGTAAAAAAATAGGAGCTTTTTTGGTTTAACAACTTTAATTCATGTCAGACATTGACTGTCAAAATATTTCTAATTGTTCTAACACTTGGCCTTATTAATGGCTAATTCAAATAAGAAATGAGGGTGATTCTGCACTTTCAAAGTCTAAAGTTTTGGATTTAAAATTAAGCTACCATTGCATGTGCTTAGAATTTGTACCCATTCTGTTAGAATATTTGAAATAATTCAGGATGTTTTTGAATATTGTGTTTAGAAGCTGAAAGATGATTCCATGCTGATAGGTATAAGGTATAAATTTATAGTTATACTGAACATTTTTCTTCATTTTATTTCACTATATGTTTAAAAAGGAAATGACACATATAATACTTAATTATGTACCAGCCTGTATTTTAGGCACAGGGGATGGTCCCATTGTGAACCATCTAGAGATAGTGTACTATAAATATAGATATGCATTTCCAGTGCAGTAAGTATAATTAGTGTTATCTATGTAATTATCCATGAATATACTTAGACTTCAGACACAAAATAGGTCATGTATAATTTTGCCTAAGTGGATTAAAAAAATAGAGAAAAATGTCATAGAAAATTTGTACTTGGTCCAAGTGTTGAATAATGTTCATTCATGAATGCACACGTTTTGCCAATGGCTCTAAAAGTTTAACATGTGTAGCCTGAATGAAAGTCCTAAGTTAACCATTTAATTATAGCTTAATTTTAAAAATATTCACCTGATACAGGGTTCCCCCTTCCCCATTCAGGGCTGGACAAAGGTCCCTGTTTTCCAGGCCTAAGACAAACAGACTTTCTCTGTCCAAACTGCACTCTCTGAATATGAGCAAGACAGAATAGCAGTTTTTCCAGTATTTCATGTAAGCTGTCCCTCTTTTAGAGTGGACTTTCTGTGGCTTTTGCTTGGAGCTGGAAGGACTACATTCATTTGTTAATACGCTCATTCATTCACTAATCATTAACACTGAAGTCTGCCAAGTCCAGGCCGAATGTAAATCTCAAGGTCTCCCTATTTACAAAATAGTATATAACCCCTAGACAAAAGAGTCCTGTGGGGACTTCCCACTTGGGTCTTCCCCCCTTTTCCAGAGGCTCTGATCCCTTTCATTCTTTCTATATTCCTTTCTATCTAATAAATCCTATTTTATCACTGATCTCTGTGGTCCGTGGGTTTATTCTTTGAATCTCCAAGATGAAGGACCTACTGCAGAAAGAAATTCCTTCAACACACCTAACTGCTTCAGTTTCTTTATTTGGTGTAGGTGCATTTCTGGTGACCATCCAGAAAGCAATGTGAAACATAGCAAATGATTAAAAATTATATCCTTTTTGATAGAAAGTTCTGATGACTGCTTTAAAAAAGAAGCATTTTTTTTTAAACCAGGGAAGATATTTATTCTAATAATATGGTAACTGAAAATCATTGATAATGTTTATGGAATAATAATATGAAATGTCTTTCCTAGTGTGGAAGGATTGTTCTCTAGAGTTTAAAGAACTTAATTTTTGCTTCTTAGTTCTTGTATTTCTTTTGAGTGCTTAATATAAAATTATCCCAATCCTTCCTTAGAATTCAGTCCTTTTAAAACTTTTCTTCTCCCCTCCCTCCTTTCATTTCTTTCCATGAGAAACCAAATGATGCCCGTTAGTATGAAGATTGCAGTTTCTTAAATGAATTGAGCATATCGTGATAGTAGTTCTCTTAATTAACTCTCTAGTAATAGTTCTGTTAATAATATTCTCATTAATCTTGAGTAAAAGTAAGTCCCAACATTTTTACCAGGATGGAAAATGTATGAGGATAGAGTACGCAGATCATCTTTGCCTTTTAGTACTTTTTAATACCCAGGAAGAGTGGTTAATATTCCGATGACACCCTTCAAAAACTGCCACTGATGAATGAGCTGCACTTGTCACTGGAAGTGTATCTTGTTCAATGCGTGCTATGCAAAGCAATATTTTTGTCAAGGAAAATTGAAAGCTACCTAAAAACACAAGAGTCCAGAGAATAGCCTGGAGAGTATGACATTGAGACATTTCAAATGCCCAGTAAATGTTTGTGAAGTCATTTCAAAGGCATCTCAACCCTTTGATCTCACTGTGTTGAAGACCAAAGTCTCTTTGGCCACAGAGTAAGGAGATCATTAGCATGTTGATGTAGCTGTTGATGTAGCCTTTGGAACAGGAAGAAAAGCAGAGTAAAATATTCCTTCTCTGTCCACTGTGCTCAAAAGGAAAGAATGTGTGTCATTTCAGGTGAAATTCATTTCAGGTGAATCTTACAGTGGTTGATATTGGATTTTAAATATCCTCTCAATGCATACTTACAAAGGAAACTATAATAATGGTAAACAGTCATTTAGCATCCAACATTCTTCAAAGTGCTTATCTGAAGGGATACCTGCATAGCCATAGCACAATTCTACTACAATCAAAATACGTAATTGCCCCTTTACCCCCTGCCTAAAGCAGCTGTATGCCTCCCAGGCTAAACTGAGAAAGAGCACAGTGTCTGGTGACAACTCAGGCAGGCACACCTGGGAGGTGCTGCCTTCCCTCCCCAGTGCAGAGCAGGTTGTAGGCAGGAGCTCAGCTGGGCAGCTTTCCACCTCTTTCTAAGTCAAGTCTCGACAGTGCAACTTCATTAGTTTTATTAGAGGATCATCAATTCCCCAAATGTCACATGGAGCCCTATTCAAATATCAGCAAAGAAATATAATCCAAAGACAAACATACCTTGTTTGGTGATTATGCAGTGTTTATAAATATTCGCATCTTGGCTCTCCTCCAGGGAAAACATGAAAGACATAGAGAGCTTATGAATTCTTGATCCTGATCAATCATTTGTTTATTGGGAACAGTTAAGTTTACTATCAGACTAGCCCCTTCTGACAAATTTCCATTAGGCATTGTTCTAAGACTCTAATGGGTTAATAGCCTAGAAGTTAAAGTGACACACCAAGCCAAGTCCAGGCCACTCTGGCCTTTCCAGCTTTTCCAATAGCTAACCGCGGCTTGGTCCCATGTTTTCTATGTCCTGCTGCTGCTACATTTAATTGCCTGATTGAACCAGTATAATATTCTTGTAAACTATCTCATTTTAATGCCCCAATCCATCCTCTACATTTGCATTCTCCAAAGTATGTTCCTGGCAAACCTAAGTGGGGGAAAAATCTAAAGGTTTCCATAGTGAAATCAGTTTGAGAAAAGTTGCATATTCCTTTTCTTGGAAAAACAAAACAAAGATGAGCAAGTCCAAGATTTTAAGAAGTCCTAAAAATAGTTTCAGTGTGCTTAACCTATCAATTTCCAGAGTTTATTTGACCAAAAGTCATTGTGAGTCATGACTTGTATATGCCAAAGTCCCTAGTTTTTTTTTTGCAAAATATTGCCATGTATTTGCGCTAAAGTGATGATTCTAAGAAGTAAAATGAGTGAGTCACAATTGTGCTTAGATGTTGCACTGACTACCCATTTCCTATGGGATCAAGTTCAAAACTACCCAGGTGGGATAAAAGACCCTTACCACTTTTGTCCCTGGTTAGATCTCAAGCTCATTTCCAAGCTCTTCTTCACATAGACTCTATTTTCAAGCATACTCTTCTTCATAAGACCTCCTATGACCAGCTATTTGTCTAAATTCCCTTCCCACCTTACCCAGATTGAAAATCCTGACTTAGCCTTTAGATCCAACTCATGCACCACCTCCTCTTGGAATATTCACTTGGCCAACACCCCCAGCCACCCACAACCAGCAAGATTTCTGTGCTTGTCCTCTGGGTTTCTGGAACACCCTGTCACAAGGGTCTGCTTGTGTAGGTTGGTTGTTTGTACTGTGGTTTTTGTGCATATCTCCTCTACCACACTTCAGACCTCTTAAAAACAGGGCCATGATGTATTTCTATTAGTATCTTTTGGGAATGAGTTAAAGTAAGACCTTAGTAAAATGTGTTAAAAGAACAAATGAATATATGAGGACAATTGTGTAATACATAATTATGATAGTACCCAGAGAGAGATTGAATTCTCTTGATTTCAATCAAGAGAGATTAGAATGAGTCTAATCAACAGAGATACAGATTGAATGTTCCTAAATTCTTTTTGGGAAGAAGAAATACATAGAATTTCAATTGTTTAGGCTATTGGATTTAAATCAATATTCTTGTGATCCTATCTAGGTAAATTTAAGAAAATTCTATGGAAGTTTTTTTTTTTTTTTTGAGACGGAGCCTCAAGCTATCCCCCTGGGTAGAGTGCCATGGCATCACAGCTCATAGCAACCTCCAACTCCTGGGCTCAAGCGAGTCTCCTGCCTCTGCCTCCCAAGTAGCTGGGACCACAG